>APFE030107871.1:257086-328454 GCA_000404065.3 Pinus taeda
TGTAGAATGAAAATTTTTGTACAAAGTTTAACAGGGGATGTAAGGAACTGGTTTAGGTCTCTAGCTGCAAATTCTATACTCAATCCTGATGCCTTATACCTAAGTTTTTTAAACATATGGGAAAAGAAGAAAGACCCTCTACACATTCTAACAGAGTATGATAACTTGAGAAGGGGTCCACAAGAAACAGTTTAATATTATTGTGTTAGGTTCAACAATGTATACAACGCCATTCCTCAGAACCTAAGATCCCCACCGGATTTGGCCTTGATCAAATTCCCAGATGGATTTGATTTAGATATGGCATATCAATTAAGAGAAAGAGCACCTCCAAGTCTTGCAGACATGTAGAATATAGCTGTAAGTGTGGAGGCAAACTTGATTGCCAAGAGAACCAGAGCAAAAAATGAGAGAAGAACAAAATTTAAAGAGGAACCCTCAATCTTTGTCCAAAATCTAGATGCAATCATGAAGGGTATGGAAAGGTTGGGGGATAGAGTTGAGACCATGGAGAGAAAGTCCTCTTGGGAAGGGCAAACAAGCAACACTACTAGGAATCCCAACTTTAGAAAAAACCAAAACCCAAATGCTGGGAGGACTGGTCCTGATCAGAATATCAGACCTCTATTTCAAGAAAACTATGCAAAGGCCTCAACCACTAGTGAACAAATAGAAGATCCCCACATCAATCTAATGGGTTTGGACAGTGAACAACAAGTATTCTTAACACTAGATGATCAACAAGCCCAAGAATACAAGCAGTTCCAAGAAAAATCTGGTGAGTCATTTGATTTCAGAGAAGGGTATGACACAACAGTCTATGAAGTACACAAAAAATACAAGTTAAGAAGTAGAACCATAGATGTACCTGAGAATACCAAACAAACAAACACCGAACTGCCCAAAAAATCTAGTGATAAAGCCATTTCAACAGAGTCCTCAGATAAAAAACTCCAAAGGGAGGTCACAGTGGAAGATGTATCTGATGTACAACCTCCAGTAAAACCTACACCTACACCATTTCTTCCAAAAGAGATCTCGATCAGACCTCTAGAAAACAGATCCAATCCAAGCATACCCCAAAACAGTGTACTTGACCAGGACAGGGTCACCCAAAATTCAGCAGAGAAAGAAAAACTTGCTGCTCACAATATAAAAGCTCAGATGGAAAAGCCTTTCAATCTTGAGACAGAAATTGGCAAACTGAAAATAGAAATTCCTCTTTCTGAACTAGCAAAACATGAGGTCTTCAGACAACAAATTAATAGATCATTGCAAGCACCAGAGAATAGGGATGTAGTTAATATTCTGGATGATCAACCAGAGCTGATTTTTGGCTCAGAAGTCAATGGCAAATCAGTGGATGGAGGGACTCCTCCATTTTACGTAAGCCTAAACATTCATGACAAAGTGCTACACAATGCCATGTTTGACTCAGGGGCCTCTCATAACCTAATGCCCAAATCAGTAATGGAAAAACTTGATCTAGACATCACCAGGCCCTATAAAGATTTGTTTTCATTTGATTCCATCCAGGTGAGATGTTTAGGCCTGATCAAATACCTTTGTGTATCCCTAGTCCAATATCCAGCCAAAACAATTTTAATGGATGTGGTAGTAGCTGACATTCCACCCAAATATGGTATGCTCTTATCAAGATCATGGAGTGCCAAACTCCAAGGATCTCTGCAACTAGACATGTCATATGCCACAATTTCAGTCTTTGGCTAGCCAAAGAGACTGTACCGAGAAACACTGATGAAATATGTGGTCAGCAGTCAGGAGAAGCCCCAAAACTTCCCAATCTACTCCATTCATTTAGAAATGGACTCATTCATACTGTACAATGCTGATATGTGTCCCAAAACTGAGGTTAAGCTCCTAAAAACAACAGAAACCGGGCACATGAATGAACAGTCCACAGCTCCAGATCAAAAGATTACTGATATAATCAAACTAGCATAGTCTGCTGATATATCACAAGAATCACCAAAACCAGACCAGCCCACTGAACAAATCTGTAAATCCATTGAAAGAAACATTGACCAAGAGATCTTGTGGGATTTAGAATTTGATGGGTCAGTAAACTAGCTAGGAGCAGGAGCAGGGGTCTGGATACACAATACTCAAAATGACCATGCTCTAGGTCATGCATATAGGCTTAACTTCAAATGTACAAATAACATGGCTGAGTATGAAGCCCTTTTGCTAGGTCTCAAACTGATTAAGAGTCTAGGAGTGACCAAAGTTTCCATATTGGGTGATTCAGACCTAATTATATAATAGATAAAGGGAACTTATGTCACAAATGATCCCAGGTTAAGGTCTTATAGGATAGCAGTGACAGACCTGCTCAACAGCTTCTTGGAATATAAGCTCACCAAAATACCTAGGAGCCACAACTTGCATGCTCATAGTTTGGCAACTTTTGCAAGCACCTGTAAACTTCCTTTTGGGCCCAACCACCAGTTCACTGCTGAGATTAAACACAGCCCTTCTATCCCAGACAATATAGATAATTGGCAAGTATTTGAGAATGATACTCAGATAAATAATTTTTTGACCATGAAGGAGGAATTCTCAAACTTAAACATAGACACCAGCATTAGGGATGATCATCACCAAATTGATGAACTGAACACTAGTATATCAGCTGAAACAGTAGATCTGATATTACATCCTACAACCTTTGACTCTGCCAATTTACAGAAGCTAAAACTAGCAGATTTTGATGAAATTATTGAAGAAGAAACTGAAGTAATTCAACTAAAGGATAATTTCTTGCCCACGGGTCTTACTCCTTTAGAAGACATTTTTTATTCAAATGATTTCCCTAAGAAACCAAAGATGCAACCCATCAATGCAGAAATAGAGGAGTGTAATATTGGGACCACTGAAAATCCCAAAATGGTCAAGCTTTCTAGAACCTTACCTCCTGATAAGAAATCAGAATATATTAAACTGTTCAAAGAGTTTCAAGATGTGTTTGCCTGGAGTTATGAGGACCTTAAATCCTATGATACTACAGTTATTCAACACACAATACCCTTGAAAGAAAACCAGAAACCCTTTAAACAGAAACTGAGAAGAGTGAATCCAGTTCTTCTTCCCCTAATTGAAAAGGAAGTAAAACGAATGTATGAAGCTGGGATCATTGCACCTATAAGATTTTCTGAATTGATTTCTAACCTTGTACCTAAAAGAAAGAAAATTGGGGAGATAAGAATTTGTGTTGATCTGAGAAATTTAAACAAAGTCTCTCTCAAAGACCACTACCCCTTGCCAAAAATGGATCACATATTACAAAGGGTAGTGGTAGCTTCAAGGATCTCACTACTGGATGGCTTCTCAGGATTCAATCAAATTTTGGTTCACCCAGATGATCAAGATAAAACAGCTTTCACTACACCTTGGGGAACATTCAAATATGTCAAAATGCCTTTTGGACTCAAGAATGTTGGAGCCACATTTCAAAGGGCAATGGACATAGCCTTTGCTAAAGAAATCCATGATTTCTTAGTGATATACCTTGATGATCTAACAGCCTTCTCAAAATCAGACCAACAACATTTAAAACACATTGGACAAGTGTTCTTAATTTGCAGAAAGTATGGCATTTCTTTGAATCCAAAGAAATCACTATTTGGCCTGGAAGAAGGCAAACTCCTAGGTCATATAATTTCAAAAGATGGCATAATAATTGACCCTGATAGGATTCAGGCTATACTTCAGGTCCCCCATCCCAGAAACATCAAGGAATTACAGGCCTTTTTGGGGAAGATTAATTTTCTAAGAAGATTTATTCCTAACTTGGTTGAGCTGATAAGATTGTTGAACAATATGCTCAGGAAAGATGCCAAGGTCAAATGGACAGTTGAGGCTAAACAGGCTTTTGAAGGAATCAAGATAGCTTTGACAAAAACACCTGTTCTTACAAGCCCTAACTTTGATAGAGATTTTATAATCTTTTCCTTTGCCTCTAA
The DNA here is from genome assembly GCA_000404065.3 of Pinus taeda. Taxonomy (NCBI): domain Eukaryota; kingdom Viridiplantae; phylum Streptophyta; class Pinopsida; order Pinales; family Pinaceae; genus Pinus; species Pinus taeda. The sequence goes on from APFE030107871.1 coordinate 261,070, forward strand.
CATACAATTGTTGTTGTCTTACTGCAAAAGGATGACTTGGGATGTGAAAAACCTATTGCCTTTTTCAGTAGAGCCCTTAGGGATGCCCCACTCAAGTACCAGATCATGGAAAAGCAAGCATATGCCTTGTCAAAGCCATAAAGGATTTCAGAGTTTATATCTTATACTCTCATATAGTTGCATATGTGCCGAATGCTGTGGTCAAAGATATTTTGACTCAAGAGGGAATTGAAGGTAAGAGGGGCAAATGGATTGCCAGTATTCTGGAATATGATATAGAAATCAAACCAAAAAAACTTATAAAAGGACAAGGGCTAGCCAAACTAATGACTGAGACTAACTTTGAAGCCCTTGACATAAATGAACTGGATAACGAACAGGAGATGGCGACTCCACAGATCAATCAAGCCTTTCTAGAATCACCTTGGTATGCTGACATATGTTTTTGTACTATTAAATCTGCAAGCTCCTCCAGGGTTATCCAGAACCAAGAATAGATTTCTAAAATTGAAGGCTGCAAAATTTTGTATTATAGACAATGTTTTATTTTGGAAAAATCATGAAGGTGTCCTGCTCAACTGCCTAACTTCAGATGAAGCTGATAAGTCCTTAGAGAATTTCATGCAGGAGATTGTGGAGGGCACTTATATTGGAAATCCACAGCTGATAAAATCCTGAGGGCTGGATTTTATTGGCCCTCCCTGTTTACTGATTCAAAAAAATTTGTAATCTCATGTCATAAATGTCAGATCCTTGAAGGGAAGAAAAAGTTACTTCCCTTACCCCTCAAGCCCATTTCAACTGAAAAACCATTTCGACAATGGGGCTTAGACTTCATTGGGGAAATTCACCCTTCATCCTCAGGCTAGCATAGATGGATCCTGACAGCCATTGATTACTTCACCAAATGGATAGAGGCCATACCCTGTAGACAAGAAAATGACTCAATTATCATACAATTCCTAGAAACCAATATCCTATCTAGATTTGGCTGCCCAGAGAAAATCATAAAAGACAATGCAGTTGCCTTTAAATCCAAAAGAATGATCAGCTTCTGTCACAAATATCATATCACCCTAGGTCATTCAACAGTCTATTACCCTCAAGGCAATGGCCTAGCTGAGTCCTCCAATAAAAGCCTCATCAACATCATCAAAAAGGTCTTAGAGGAGAACAAAAAGAATTGGCATAAGAAGCTGGTAAATGCACTATGGGCAGATAGGTTGACCACCAAAAGATCTATTGGTACCAACCCATATGAATTGGTGTATGTACTGGAAGTTGTGTTCCCATCATCTCTTAGGATCCCTGTGATCAAATTGCTACAGGAAATACAAGCTGAACCCAATGATATCCAGAGGAGGATCAATCAAACAATTCACTTACAACAAACAAGGGAAGAAGTGTATCAGAGAACCCAGGTTCTACAAGAGAAGTTGAAAAAGGTGTTTGACAAAAGAACCAAAGCTGAAGACTTTTTCATAGGAGACAAAGTATTGAAATGGGACTCTAGGAGGGAAGACAAAGGAAAGCATGGCAAATTTGACTTTCTATGGAAAGGACCATTTGTAATTCAAGCTGTGCAAGGCAATAACACCTTTTTTCTAAGGAGTCTAGATGAGTCAAATAATGATGAAGGCCCAGTGAATGGGAGAATGCTCAAGCACTATTATGACCCATGATCATAGCACAGTCACATATTGTACATAAATATCTATATTTTCAACATTTTTTCTTTTTACAACAGATAGATAAAAGAACAACTACAACAGATTTTGAAGAATGATCAGCAAAACTATACCAAAGATGACATAGATGCTTGAAAAGCTCCACGAACAAATTTGAGGGAGGTCTACAAAACAGAGAACCAATAATAAGCAGTGACACAGGTCAGTAAGACATAAACTGGTAATTCTTGTACAAATGAGGTCATAAGACACTGCATACCAGCTCACTAGATTCAGATCAAGGGTATCAATACCAAAGAGGATACACTGCAGTAAAGAAAGGAAAATAAGGCCATCTGACCTGCTGTTCTTGGCTTTCCCTAGGAAAATCCATCCCCAAGTGGAGCCACTGTTAGGTTCTTATACCAATAGGTTTCATATTTCATGATTGACAGTGGAAGGGCTAAATATGTTCATCATTGCAAGCTGCAAAGGTTCCATCTTTTGTGTACATACTATTAAAATTAAAAAATGAAAAGAGGGTATGCCTTAAAAGAATAATCAAAAGCAAAGAAAATAAAATGGTCAAGATAAAAGTGAAAATGAACCCCAAACTAAAGACCAGGAAAGTGGCCAGTCAAAATGCCACTACTATCTTTTGGCAGTGTCCCACTCTACAAATACTGCTGCTAATCATACTTAATAGATGGCCCAATAGTCTAATCTGGACCATGCCATGTTTAAATTTCTTGTTGCAAAATAGAGAATGTTTCCTGTCCAAACAGCTCAAGCTTGGCAGATGACCAGCTAGGTAGAGAAATGAAGGAGCCCAACTCCTTAATCTGGGTCCTTGGAAGAAATAAGGGTACATTTAGATAGGAGGGTAGTCAAAAGAAAAAGAGAACAATCAGGGTCTACTAATTCAAGTGCACCCACTTCAAGTAAAGAAAAAATGTTAGGATTACTAGGATGGGTAAGTAGTGCAAGGTTGCAGAAATGAAGGGCCATCACCAATTGGCTTATCAAGTACAAAGACTCATTCCATTCAAGGTATTGGCATCATAGCAGAGGTTTGAGGACATAACATTGGAAGCATGTCTAACTTCCCCCTATTTTCCCCCAAACATCATTTACTAACATCCCCAAGGACCTTGAGATCTGCTCAAGTGCCCAGTTCTACTTCAGTTCATGACAGAGTACCAGGTCAAACTATGAAGTTCAATCAAGGAAAAGAAGCCAAATTTTTTGTGTAAAAACCTTGATTCTCAATTTCCTCATCCTCCATTCCTAAGTTTTACTTCTTAAAACTTAATCTTTACCCCTACATTCACCTCACAAATGTCATATTAACAACTGATGTATGATTTAGCTCCCTAAGTACCCTCCTTCCCTAATTCTATAAAGATCTATGTAAAATTCCCAAAAAAATCTATATAAATACCCTCCCCCTAGCAATATAGCTATACAACATTTCTTGGGAAATATTAATCCATCAGGGGTTAATATTAACCCTCTATAACCCTAAACTATGGTTTTCAATTAAAAACCTTTGGCTAAAAACCAAAAATCCATAGTTCCCACCCTCATTAACCCCTTTCCCCACTTTTCCACGCTAAGGTTGGTGTTTGTAATGTTTTTTAATTAAAACATTAATAAACTAAAACCCGAAAACCTAAGGTTAAAACCCACCCCCGCACGTATTATGTTTAAATCGATTAATTTAATCGGTGGGTCCCCCTGTTTTAACGCGCCGTCATATCGTTTCCCCCGCCGGCCGTCCGATCGTGAGTGATGTGATCCAAGGGTGGGCAGTCGATATTGTATAAAAGATGCCCGACCTTTTGCGTCTGGGGGATTGGCGGTTTCACCACCGTACCCCTGCCACGCGTCGGCCTCTCGCAATGTTCAAAGCCCCCTCCCCCCCCCCTCATACCACTTACCGCCCATGAGGCCTCTGGGGAAACCACTTACCACCCATCCCCCCTCGCTGACGTCACACCCCCGTGAGTGTGACGTCACCTCACCTTTCCGCCACCATGCCTCCACGTCACCTCGACGTCGTCTGTCCACCCGCCTGCCCTGCCACCGTGTCACTGCCACCTGGCCACCCACGTCACCCTACCGTACCCGGACCCACCGATGACATCATGCTGACGTCATCACCAAAAAGGTGCGAAAGGGCCAAAAGTGCATAAAAATTCTGGAAATGACCGTTGTTGGTCATTTTTATTCGTCGTTTCTAGAGCACTCTGCATGCAAAAGACGTCGTTTCTTGCCGAAATCGAGAATTCATCCACCAAAGTTGTTGCCGCCCTCAAGGTCGACCCAAATACCTGCAATGGATCCAGCTTGATGCCCCCTGCACCGAGAAATCCAGGTATTTGCCGCAGGCGACCTACTTTATCCACGTTTCTCCCTTTTTCTCCTAATTTCCTGTAAAAAACTCTACAAAAGCTCCTCACAGATAAATTGCCCACTGAAACTACCCAAAGACCTGGTAAAATCCCTGCACCACAAGGCTCTACAAGAAACCCGTGCCCTTCTACGAAATTCATTATAAAAACTAGTTGAAGAAGCCGAGTTACCAACTAAAAGCCCATAAAACTGCACACTCATCCCTGTTTTCAAAACTCCCCTTGAAAAACCAGCTAATTAGCTAAGAACACTCTAGTTTCTTCTAACAGAGTGCCCCACAGTTCATCAAACCTGAAAAGAGTGTCATCATACTCTCAAAGCTTCTCACTTTCAAACCCAATTCAGTGGGCATTCCTCAGCCCTTGCACCAATCCTAAGCTCAAGTAAATATCCAGTTAAAATCAAATATGGCCACTCCATCTGCTCTTGATGTTGCTCCTGTCAATCCACCTAGTAAGGAGCTGGAAGCTATGCCACTCGTAGACAGTGATTTCCTCATTATAGATTTTGTGGTAGAGAGGAACCACTTACAGACCTTCTGCCAGCTAAGGAACAGTCACTTGGACAACAGTGACATGTATGGCATCTGGGAGTCTAATCTGCCTACCTACTTCCTGCCATTTGTAAATGTCTTTCCTGAAGTCATTCACCTCTGTGCAGAAAACTATGAACAGAAGCTCAGAGCTGTAAAGTCTCCATCTGGGAGTATCCTCTTCTACATAACACCAGACTCCATAAATCAGATGTTGAATTACAAACAAACCTAGCTGCCATACCCTTTTTCTATAAAGTATTTGCTGGATGAGGGCTCCAAGCTCTCTAGCACAGACATTGCTGCAGTTTCCAAAACTTTCATGAAAGCAGACTGCCAACCTTCTGGGCCACCTACTTTTTCATATACAAATTTCAATGAGGTAGGCAAATTACTGGTGGACATGTTAACCTCTGTGCTGGGGTTCTCCACAAATGAGCATGTTGGTCAAACTGTGTTGGTCATGCTATTTGCATATAGCCTTGGGAAGCCTCCTGATGTAAAATACAATTATGCCAAGTTTATTGCCAATAAGATACATGACCAACTACTGAGGATGGACAGGGAAGCAATATTTAAATATTCATCATACATCTATCACCTCTTCTTGTATTATCAAACAGATTGCTTCCAGTGCCTCATCAAGAAGCTAGATTCACAGGGAGAGAGGAGATTTGTCATCTTCTGATCTTTAGTCTTTCATCAAGTCCAGAGCTGTCCCTACTCCTACTGTGAATTTATTGACCAATTTGTCTATCTAGTTACATGCATCCTGAAGGGGTCTCCTCCTGCCAGATTGTCCAAAGATATGTAGAAAATCTTACAGCTGTCCAGGAACTACAAAATAGGTGATTGGTATTTATACCAAAATCACACAGTCATCAGAATCTATGGTTGTGAGCTCTGTCCCTACAGGCTCCCAAGGTATGTGCCTATGAGGTTGTTTGCCTTGGAATACTATAGGCAACTCATCAATTCTGACCTTAGACACTTCCTAGTGCCAAGAAGAAAGCCAATCTAAAATTCAGCGACCACCTAGGCCCATTCATGATGAACAAGAAAGATGGTTGGCAAGAAGCTGATCAAATATTGGGGCAACAGCTTAAACTCAAAAGGAGCTTCTGGTGGGTCCCTTATGACCCTGAAGGCTTTATCAGTGCTAGGAGAGTCAAGTATAGGCTGCTAGCCTATAAAAATTGTCCATATCCTTAAATAGAACACTTTGCCAACCGAGATGAATGGATGCCTGATACAATAGTAGAAGAATTTACTCAGGAAGAGAAAATGGAGCAGACTGTAAAAGATTTAGAGAAAACTCTTGACTTGGATTCTTCTCAGTAGGTCATATTCAAGCAACCAGTCCAAGTAGGAGAAGGCACATCCACTGCTGCAGATGCATAGACTACCCAGCAAACATCTACAACCACCACTACAGCAAAAGACAAAGAAATAATGGATAAACAGCAAGAGACAAAGGCAGGGCAGCCCAACACTTCAAAGGATCAAAATCAAGGGCAAGCCCCTTCACAGCAAACTGGACCACCTCAAATCCCAGTTTTGCAAACACCTCTCAATGAAGAGAGAGGTAAAAAGTGAGATAGAGAGGAGGTCACACCTCCAAGTGGGTCAACACAGCAACCAGAGGCCAAGAGGCAAAGAATTGACCCTGAAACAGAGGAAGAAGACATCAGTGAGGAAAGAGCATAAAGTCAAAACAGAGAAAGACAATCCAGCCAGCAGACTGCCACTAGTTCATTTCAGCTGGAACAGGCCATGCAGCAAGGCACAAAGGTATCCTCTTCAAGGCAGCAAGGAAAGCAACCGGCTGGTTTCAAAGGGGGTTTCATGGAGATCAAAGCACAAAATGAATTGTTGAGAGTACAACTCTATGATCAATTCTTGAAGGCAACCCCCTCCAAAAAACAGAAATTGATGGCAGCATATGACATCAAGGAGGACAAAATGATTTTTACTCATTTAAAGCCTAAAGTTCCACATCCCAAAACCTTTGCAGATTACCTAAGAACAAACTTGGAGGTCTTTTCTAAAGACATACATCCAATGGATCAAATAGAGCTGCACAAGCAAACAGGAGAAATGGTGTATTCCACACTTGCAAACAGGGCTATGCTAGCCCATCAGTTGAAAGAATCACTGAAAAATACTAATACATAGTTGGATTTGGAAAGGATGTCTTCCCAAGCCACGGACAACAGAATAAAAACATTGGAAGACATTATCATTGATCTAGGACATGATCCAAAAGATCCAAAGGGTGTTAGGGCCCTTATGAAAAAGAAGGAGGATGATATTGCTACACTCAGGAAACAGGCAAAGTTGCCTCCAACCATTCACCCTGGCACTGCAGAACTTGCACAAGAAAAACAGCTTGATGACACCATGGATTTACTTATGAATATGAATCAAAGAATATTAGAGATGGAAGGAGAATTGGAGAAAGCATGGCAAGGAAGACAGGGAGAATCAACCTCCCAGCCACCTCAAACTTCTACAACTCTTGGCCCTGCCCCTCCTTCACAAGCAGCAACAGCCCCTCTTGCCATTCCAGCACCAACCACAGCCACATCAGCAACAGAGGCAACAGAAGCAACAGCAGCAGCAAAATCTAGCATGAGTATGGAGGACTTGATGAAAGCTGTCAAGGAGCTTGAAACTCAAGTGACAGAAATAAATGAAGCCAAGGACAGACTGGCCAAGCTTGAGGCCAGCTATGACAAGTCCAAGATGACTATGGCAGAAAAGCAGAGAGAGATAAAGGTCTTGGAGGCCAAAGTAAAAGATTTGGAAAAAGATTTACTTCTAGGCAAGACCTTGGCAGAAATCAAGAAGATAATCTGGGCCAAAATTGGCCAATCAATCCATGAACAATGGAGGTCAATCTAGGCAATACATGAGCAAGTTGAACTGATAGGCATGGCTCATGTTGAAATACAAAGGGCCATAACAACATTAGGAATCATGCCTGAGCAGGCCAATAAAATGATACATTTCCTCAATAATCACACTAGAGAGGAATTGGCAGCACTAGAAATAAACAGCAGAACAAACACCATCTTGACAGCTAAGAAAGTGCTAACTTTGAGGAATTTCACTCAAACACTAGAAAGAAAATGTCAGGAAATGAAGGCAGAAATTGATGAATTCAGGGCAAAGATGACAGTGTTACAGGATAAAGGACTGCCAAGCCTAGTGACTGGCACAGGACAACTGCTATCATATAATCACTATATCACAAGGATCAACAATTATGTTGAGAATCAAATAACAGCATCTAGCAGCTCCACAGAAGAAGCAGAGCCTCCCTCTGGGCAGTCTCTGTATGACAAATTGGAAAATCTATTTTTTATTGAGCATGAGATAAATCATCTATTTGAAGTGCCTCCAAACTTCTACAGATATACAGAAGCAGATGAAACACTCGTAAAAATAAGGAGACATCAGCTACCTCCAGCTGATTGGTGGCAGGCAATGCTGGAAATTCTGCCCAGGTGATCCCATCATATTATTCCTTTTTTTTTTAAATTCAGATCTCAGTCATAGTACAGTTTAGCAGACAAATCAGCACGCAGGTATCATAGGAAGCATCCATACAGTGACTCACCAAAGCACTCAAACAGTAGGCTCGACTAACGCAGAATTAAAGGCACAGCTACAGCCAACTTTCCTGAGACAAAAAGTCAAAAGTTGTCTAACAGAAAGATAGCTGCCATCTCAACATTAAATGATGTAGTTATTTCTTTCATTTACTTTTTGTAAGAGAGTTGGTGGTGCAATTTATTGCACAATAACTCACTATTGAGATATTTTGTATCCTATTTTGTATATATATCCCCTCAAAGAACGTATTGAGGGTCGGTTATAGTGAAACTCTTTCAGAAGAGCTTTGTTGTATACTTGAGACCTTTTGCTAATACAAATTGCTGGTGGAGTTCCTGGTTCCTATACTATCTGAAGGTGGAAATGAATGGCTCTGTAGTGCTGTAAAATTCCTATGTCATTTGCTGGAACAATAAGTTATTCTGAACTGTGTATTTGTTTTTCTGTGTATGCCATAATTCATATATGTTCATGATCATAGTAAATAAAGAAAAGGAATAGCCTAGGATTTGTTTGAACACACCCTATTCTCAATCTCTATTTCTAAATATGTTTTCTTCTAGATTAGCCATGTATATGAATTCTTAATTGCTCATGTCTAAACTAATTCTATCATTGAGAATATTGTTTAAGAATTCTTAGCTGCTCTTAAGCAATACTTTCTTTTTTCCCTTGTTAGCATAGTGAAAGATTCTCAATTAACTTTCACTCACTAATTCCATAACTTCATCACAAAATCTAAAAAAAAATTCCACAGATGCCTATCTGGCTTTGCTGCAATACTCTGTCTTCATAAACATACTTCAGCAGCACACTACCTGGACTCCATTTCCCAATGGCCCGGACTGTTCAGTAAATTATACCTCAACTCTGGTTTGAATTCACCAACCAACCAAACTCAAACAAAACAACACACCATAACTAGCCTAAAATCATCCACCAAACGAAGCTAAATCATAAAGAGAGAGCCCTCTCTGGTTGCAGGTAGGCTAGGACCTGTAACTAAAAGATTGGTTAGTGGTTACCTCGGCCGTATTCCCTTTAGGAAGCAGGGAACAACCTGAGTGATAACAGGACCTTTCGGAGGATATGCAGCGTCATGTGGTTGGCATGCCACGTGACTGGGTTCGCATTTTTCGGCGTGTAGCCAACGCGATAGCTAACTACTTGGCCGCTCATTCTGAGCCGGGGCATTAGATATGTCGGATATGATTATGGGAATTTGAGTCCCAATTTTGTATATTTTTTGGACGACATATGTACACTCGAGATACGTTTATGAGGATATATACATATACAGTTTGACTTTTTGATGCTTTGATTTTATGATGAATGATTGATGTGCCAGTCTAATGATTGATTAACGATAGAATCAGCTAACCAATTATGAGATCTTGGAATGTGCAAATAATCAATATAAACAAATTATCTTTGCAACAACCTCACTCTTAAATACTGAAGATATAAACATGGATCCCTTACCCGATAAATGTTATTTAATTGAGACACTATCAATTGAGAATCGAGATACACTACTAACGAGTCGATCCCATAAGAGATTGCCTCGGATATAAATTAAATAACGGCAGTATACTCAGCCATATTATTTGAAGCAGGACCAATGCATACGCCTCTTGATACCATCAATTGACCAGTTGGATAATAAAGTACCCAAGCTGTGGAAGCGAGATTCCGAGTGTGCCGACTGGCACCATCGGCGAACCCAAAATAGACCAAGTCATCCATCAACACCTGCAACAGCAGACCAAAAAGTGTTGACATCAAAAAAATCTCGATAATATATGTACAAATATACATAATTTACAAAGAAGCCATTGCCTAACTTCTACTTAAGCAAAGTACTTCTTTAGGTAGAGCCCGTTTCAGGGTTCCGCCAGCTTGTTTCCCTCAAAATCGATTAACTCATACGACCCTTTTTCTAAAACTCGTTTAATAATGAAAGGACTGTACCACATAGGCTTAAACTTGCCTGCCCCCAAGGCGTCTTTATATTGGTCATAGACCAAGACAAGGTCTCCTTCAGAAAAGACACGAGGACGGACATATTTATCATACTGCATTTTTACCCTTTTCTTATGGGCCTCATTCATCGTGGTGGCATCTCGACGCTGCTCATCGAGATGTTCCAAGTGAAGGAGGTGCTCTTCGAGACTCGAAGTCTCTGGAAGGAGCTCTACAGCTAACTTGAGAGATGGAATTTCGCATTCGATCGGAAAGATAGATTCCATCCCGTACACTAACTGAAAAGGTGTAAAACCAGTAGCAGTCTTTAGAGAGGTCCGGTATGCCCAAAGAGCCGAATACAACATGACGTGCCAATTGGACCGATTTTTGTCGATTGTCCATTGGAGTATATTCTTAAGAGTTTTATTGACTGCCTCGACCTATCCATTGGCCTGAGGATAATAAGGAGACGAATGCTCTTGACGGAAACCTAATTTAAGAGCCAATTCAAACATGAGTTGATTCTGGAAGTGACTGCCATGATTAGTGACAATCTCTCTCAGGACACTGAATCTTGAGATAACCTGATTGAAGAGAAACAAAGCTGCCATGTCACTATCATTTTTATAAGTGGGCATGGCCTCGACCCACTTCGTAAAGTAGTCTATAGCCACAATAATATACTTGTGATTCGCTGCTGAAGGTGGATTACAAGTTGTAAAATCAATACCCCACTTAGTAAAAGGACCGACCGTGACAACGGGAAAAAGAGGAGCTAGATGAGCATGCATCTTTCGAGTAAAGATTTGACAAGGGTGGCAACATTTGACCGCTTCCACACAATCTTTCAAAAGCGAAGGCCAAAAATAGCCCGCTCGTAAGATGCGTTGGGCTGTAGCAAGCCCTGATAGATGACCACCACAAGCTCCATTGTGGCAATCATTAAGCACAGACTCTGCTTCCTCCAAGGTTAAACAGCACCGAAGGATTGAATCAACCCCTCGACAGTATAGGGTATCACCAATGATAACATAGTTCTTAGCAAGGTGACGTAATTTACGACGTTCATCCTTGGAGAAAGTAGAGGGACACTTCGAAGTCTGGAGATAGACAATGATATCTCCATACCAAGGTTGAGTGAAGAGATGAGGAATAAATGTTCGTCAGGAAAACTTTCCTCATACACAAAATCCTCTCCACAAGGCAGCTCAGAAATTAGCTCAGCAGAAACCATGGATTTCTTAGACTTGGTTGACAAGAATTCGAGATCGAATTCTTGCAAGATGACTATCCATCTATTATATTTGCCCCCAATCACTCGCCTACTGAGGACAAATTGAAATGGATTGACTGCTGCTAAGACAAAAGTTTTGCGTGGCAAGATGTAATGACAGAGCCGTTGGACAGCATGGACAGCTGCCAAGGCCAATTTCTCAACCGGAGAATAGCCAAGTTCAGGGCCTATTAAGCCTCGGCTCAAATAATAAATCACGTGCTCGGTGAGAGCATCGTCCTCCTGAACCAGAACCATACCAATGGTTGATTCTGCTGCCACGAGATATAAAAGGAAGTCTCTGCAATAATCCGGTGGACTCAAAAGCGGGGTAGAGACTAATGCTTTTTTCAAAGCATCAAATGATCATTGCGCAAAGTCGTCCCATACAAATGGAACTCCTTTCCGTAACAACCGCATGAACCCTTTAGTGATCTCGGCATAGTTTTCTATAAATCGTCTTAAGAAATTAGCCTTCCCTTGAAGACTCTGAAGTTGACGAATTGAGGAAGGGGGAGGAAACCAAACTATTGCCTCAACCTTGAAGGGATCAACGCGAATCCCCTAATTTGACACAATGAACCCTAACAACTGACCGGATGTAACCGCGAAAATGCACTTGTTGGGATTCAACCAGATTTTATAAAAACGACATCATTTGAAAACCATTCGAAGGTGGCTAGGGTGATCAGTTCTCTTTCGAGAACGAGCAACGAGATCATCTAAGTACGCTTCAATGACATGCTTGATGTCATGGAAAGCATAAGACATGGCCCACGGAAAGGTAGCTCCAGCATTTTTAAGACCAAAAGGCATCTTTCTATATGCAAAGGTACCCCAGGGACATATGAAGGTCGTCTTTTGTTGGTCTTCAGGACGGATAGAAATTTGATTATAACCAGAGAATCCATCCATGAAGCAAAAAATCTCATTACCCGCACACTCATCGATAATCTGATCAATAAATGGCGTGGGGTAATTGTCCTTAGGACAAGCCTTGTTCAGGTCCCTAAAATCGATGCATACTCGGATTGTTCCTTGCTTTTTATCTACAGGGACTGGGTTAGAAACCCAATCAGTAAGAGGAATAGGGTATATGAAACCCGCCTTTAGCAGCTTCTCCACTTCCGCTTTGATAGCTGCTACTTTCCTAGGGTTGACCGGATGAAGCCTCTGACAGACAGGTTTGGCGTTTTTGTACGTCTTGATCTCATGCTGAACTATAGATGGGTCAATGCCAGGCATTTCCTCATAAGACCAAGCAAATACATCCCGAAATTCTTTAAACAGGTCGGTGTAAATTTGAATTTCTTCAGGGGAACACTCAATTCTGATGAAGAGATTCTCGATTTTGTTAGGGTCCTTAGAGATGTTTATAGGTGTTTTTTTTTTAAATCACCGACATATTACCTTCGGCACAAACATGTGCTGGAGCCAAAGGGTTTGACACCGTATAAACATCATTAGAACAGAGCTCGGAGAATCTAGACTCTACCTCCTGCAATGGAGGAAGAAAGTATGAACGATGGTGTAAATCTTCCCAAGGTCGATCTATACCCATCATTGCTTCGAGAATTGCTTCTTCCGATGGTAAAAATAAATCTAAGCAGTCCAAAGCAGAGGTAGAATCAAGGCTCCAAGTAGGGGCCACATCGCCATCTAACTCCTCTTCAGAAAAGGAGTAGAATGGTCATCTGCAGAGTTTACGATAGATTGATATCTAAGCTCAGCTACAGATATAGGAAATGTCATTCCATTCTCTTGTCCTTCAACTAATGTGGTCATAGGTGAAGGCAAGGTCCAGGGGTCCGAAAAATAATGAGTTCGAAAGAACCCATCTCGAGAAAACTCCCTAGATGATGAAATAGCATTGATTTTAGCAATAGGAGAGGGGAACTCAAAGATACCCATCAACGAGGAATACATTCCTACTCCTAGATTCTCAATAGGCGGACGAGGTTATCCACTAAAGGAACAGTAGAGTCGAAATTTGCTTGAGGATCAACTGGACAATAATCTAATTGATCCACCTTTACGATTTTCCCCTCATGAGGAAAGCAAATGACAGGAAACAGAGTCGAAACAACGACGTCCATTTCGTATACCCAGTTCCTTCCTAGGAGGAGATTATAATCTAGGTTAACATCTACAACTTCTACTTCAATATTAATGACCTTCCCCCCAACACATATAGGAAAGGCCGGGATAATCCCATGTGGCTTATGAGAATGGCCATCGAATGCAGTCAAGACGGTAGGTGAGGGAACGGCTGAAGGTGATCCAATAGCCTTCCAACATGATATCGACATGATGCACGTGGAAACCCATTCATCAATCATGGTTTGAAAAATGTTGATTTTCCGGTATGTAGACTTTATTTGAAAAGCCATGTGATGAGGGAGTCGCTTTTTGACATTTAACATGTCAAAAGTGAGCACTAAAGAATTAGCCAGATCGATTTCCCCAATCGCAGAAAGTAAAGCACTTCTCTGAGCCGGGCACGACTGGAGAACCTCTAAAGTGGACATAGCGCACGGACTCTGAGCCAGATCCTCCATAATGGAGTAATTCTGGGTGGCCCTAGCATTAGGATTAATCGTCGCGCATTTAGCGGAACCTTTCGGTATCCGTGGTATAGTCTCTACAGGGGGTCGCTCGATATGAAGGTCAGTATTTCCGGGAACAGCCTTACCCTCGGAAGTTTCGGCTTCACCATAATCACATGACCGAGCAGCCACATGGACATTAGAACCCATCATGAAAATATTCAAAGATTTTTCCCCTTCTTGGTTGCCCCCTGTGGAGGTTCCAGGGTTTGAACTCGCGCCAGCAAGAAGTTGTTGCCCTTGGGGAAAAGGGTTAGTTAACACAGCTTGGGAGCTGGAAGTCCCTTGCTGCCCTAACAAGCGCTGAGCATCTTCAATCTTGGGGCAAAGATGAGTTAAATGGTCTCCACTGCATAACTTGCATGGAAACTTGAATTTCTTTTCCGACTCATTTCTACCTCCACCAGCATTATTGCCGGATTTGTTTGCATCAGGCTTCCGATCCTGGTTCTTTTTCTTACCTCGTCCTTTCTTTTTCCCATTGGAATTTTGACTTCCTTTGGGGTTGTCAGATTGGATGGCATTAATCGAAGAAGTTTGGGAAGCAGAAGGGTTAGACGATGTGACTTGGTTGTTAGAAGCAGTTTGTAAAGACAACTGCTGCAATTGATTCAACAAGTTCACCATATTTGTGTCTACTGACCCAACAATACCATCCGCGTGGGGACCTGGCTTCGACTTAGCTACGTCAACCATAGACCTACGAGCATCTGGCAAGTACTTTTCTAGGATCCCAGACTGAGAGTAAATCAATTCTAATTGTTGGGCCCTAAAAATGGCTTGCTCCTTGGAATAGACCCCAGACATGGAGACATCTTTGGAGATCTCAGGTATCAAAGACTTCAAGAACCATTTGAGACAGAAACCTGGAGGGATATCGGCTTTAATGAGCCTCTTTCTCTGTCTCCATTCCTGAATGTGATTTGAAATGTGAGTTTCCCTATCCTGACGAAAAGTAGCTAGTAGTTCAGTTCCGGCATCATACCGGACGGGAAACTGAAAATGGTTCAAGAATATATTGGCTAAGTCAGCAAATGATGTAAAGCTGCCCCCAGGCAACTCTATATACCACTTAGCCGCGTTTCCAGTCAAGGTGCATTGAAATAATCTCAACCTAACTGAGTCGTCGATCAGGGAGTTCAATGAGCACCATAAGTGGTTGCCCAGATCCTCACCACTCTTCCCTTCGAATTTTGGAATATCCGAAGGGCGTTTAGTTGGGACCAGAGGCCAGGCCAGATTATACTTGATTAGGTCATTAGTTAACTTAGTGAGGTCTGGCAAGTTCAACGTTTCCAGAAACAGAAGTCTAGGAGGAGCTTGGGGATTCCAGCCTGACTGGGCGGTACTCCCGAAGCTCTAAAAAGATTGTCCTAGATTTTGGAAGGCACCAGGCTACCCGAAGTAACCAGTAGAACCCGCTGAACCAAAAGGAAAGCCTTGTGACCCGGCAACACTCGGAGTTTGACCAACTCCGGCCGTATATCCACCATATCCAGCAAAGTTTCCTCCTAAAGGATTGTAAGGAGTTCACAACCCCTGATACGGATTCCAAGCCGTAGCTAGGGGAGGAATACTTTGGAATGAACTAACCGTGGTATACAGCCTGTTCCCATATTGGCAAAAAAATGGATTCCCAGTTCCGGCACTACTAAGCCCAGGGTTATTCCAACCTTGGAAAGGATTGCTGCTATGTCCTATCGAAGAAAAAGGCATAGATCCTACCGTAGGGTTGGAATGTGGTATATGACCGTTTCCGAATGGAAAACCTTGGAACGAAGCCGACCCACTCATCATGGACATGGCGGCCCCGAACGGAGCTGACGGAATGCCCTATGAATGGGCACCAAATGGGAAATACCCAGAACCAAAAGCATTTGTTTGGGAATTTCCACTCATGGACGGAATGGAGGTAGACCCAACAAAAGACGTGCTAGCAAAAGATCCGAATAAAGAGATGGATGGGATGGAAATAGTTCCACCCCCTTGTACAAATATAGGAGTCTATACAGTCGTAGCACTTGTAGAAGCCATGCTTACAGTAGTGGTCATCAAAGGTAAGCATGTAGCGTAACCTGGACTTGACGGCCTATGCGTCGGATTCCCAATGTATTGCAATACGTGTGGATGACTGGATGGTAGAGGAGAATTCGGAGCCGCTAACGACTCTGAAAGTTCTTCTACCTCAATATTATCCTCCGCTTGTAAGCGAACTTGAGAAAGAACTGGAGTGTTCCTCTCTTGTTCTACGGAAGTACCAGGCCTTGCTTCAATACCAATGCCCCCGAGAGGAGGATCAATCTCTGATGCGTCAATTGCCGTGGGATGAAACCCACCGGTATTATTACCTCTGCGCCTTCTCGGAGAAGGCTCTAAACTTGGTGATGAAAGACCACGAAGTCTTCAAGACCGTCTAGGAGATCGGTCAGCCACTTTGAATTTCTTGTTTAAAATCTAACTAAAGACTCAAAAAATTTAAAGCTAGGCCAACTAAGAGCACAGAGCACCCACTATAAATTCCCTAAAGATACAACCAGTCAAACAACTTTCAAGTATTTCCACTCCGGGTGATTAGGACCGGACACCAAAATACGAGAAAGTGAAAAATAAGGGGCCTTCCGAAGATATTCTGGGATGATGAGGGCCCAGGCCTATCAGCGAAGGTATTAGAGGAAGTTACGCTGACCTCCTAACAACAGTCTGCGCTGGTGCAAGCACCCAAGCTTCACAAGGGTGCCCTCCAGTAGTGCTGTTGAGAGTGGTACAACGTCAACCTCAGGTGCCATGGGATTCCCCTCCGTAGCCACCTATGTAGTTCCCTAAGAGAAGCAACTATGGATACCAACTCGTCGCAGAAGCCAGGCGAAACAGTCGTGAGGTAAGTTTGGACAAGTAGGAGAGGGGGTATCTCTCTTCCCTGTCTTCACAGACCCTCATGCTTAACTCCCAGATCTGGAGCTTTCCTGGTCTTCCTAATGCTATTGGATTTTCTCTCATTAATCAGACTCCTATGTTTGATGTTTAATATGGCCTTTGAGAGTTAACTCTCCACTCGCCTAATCCAAGGCCCTAAAATCCTAAAACTTGTTTGTGTATTTAACTTAAAATAAAAAAGTTCTAGTTGATTTTAGTTAGCGCTTGATTTTAAGGGTTGTTCTTTAAGTCAAAGGATGATGGAAGTGAAACTAGTGGTGTTTTTTCGACGCAAAAGAAATTAATAAAACCTAACTATATGCATATGCACTTTGTCATTGTTTTTCGATGAAGAGTAATTTCTACAGGGTTCGAAAGGAAACTTCTAATGAAACAAACTTTTCTTTTCTTTTCTTTCATTCACACTTCACACTCAAAAGTTAAAAAAACTATTTTATGCCTAAAGAGATGCAAATCTATCCTAATGCAACACTAAATGCTCGATGCAAGATTGAAAACAAGAAATGAAAGTTGCTTTGTTTATCAAATTTTCTTTTTCCACTTAAAATATTTAGATAGAATATGAGATGCTACAATTCACTTCGTCTAAATACTAAAAGAAAAACTCAAGATAACATAAAGCACTTTCACTCACCAAAAGGAAACTAAATGAAAAGCAAGTTCAAGAAAGAAAAACAAAAAACTTTTCAAAAATTTCTCTTCAAAGTAGCAACAAGAAAGTCTTTTTGAAAATGCTCTCAACAAAAACTGAAACTTTGCGATTGAAACAACAAGCAAGAAACACTTTTGCAAGTTGACACCCTACAAAGAATGAAAACTCAACAAAAACAAATGTGTTTAAAAAGGTTTTTTAACAATCGAAAGCAGCAAGGAAAGCTTTGGTAACAAAGACCAAGAAAGATCAAAAATACAATTTCAAGAAAGTATCAAATGACAACTTTGATGAAACAAAGAAGTAGATGGTCATAAAAAGCGATTTCGTTAAGCAAACAAAAAGTCACCAAAAAGAAAAGTTGAACACAAAGATTGATAACAATCTTTCTGCTCTGATGACTCGGAGCAGCCAAGATTCAAATCAAGAAATCTTGCGTGCTTTTAGAAAAAAGATAATGACGCTTGCAAACACAAAATAAGACCAAAGCTCCTTATAATTAGAGAGAAATTGAAGTAGGACGCTTGCTGTAACACAAACAACTGATACTGGCGAAAATGATTGTTTCAAACTGACAGAAAACACCATACAAACTTCAGAGACACAATAATTTATAAATCCTTAAAGTTGCAAGATATACGCGACTGTACTTAGTGCAGACTACGTGTATACGTGATTGTTCCTGAGGAAACCTGCGTATACGCGGGTTTACTTCAGAAAACTAGCATTTATACGCTTCTGTAACTAAATAAAACAGCATATATATAATATTTTAAGAAAAATAAAAAACAAACTGAAGAAACTGGCAAAACTTAGAAGTCAAGAACAGACCAGACAGTAACAATAAACCAACAAGCAACTGAGCCCTGATAGGCTTGACAAACACCCAAACTAGGAAAAACAAGAGTGTTGTCCCTAGTGGAGTTGCCAATTCTGTTGAGGGATTTTATCCCCTAGGGCTTCTGGGTGGAACCCTAGCAGACTGAAAGTTGTCTAAACAAAGAAACATGCATACACACAGCCATTATGCTAGCAAAAGCTAATTCTAAAGTAAGAAGGACGTACCTCAGGTCCTATGTTCGAGTAGTTCCTCAAGGGTCCAAACCCTTTTTCACGTCCCTTTCGCTCCTTTTCCTTGCAAAACCAACAATTCCAAAGAATGCAGCAGTATATGGACAAAGATTTATACAAAAATCATCTTTATGTTATAAAAGAAGGAAGTTAGTTATGAACTTTAAACAACCATTCATACATGAAATTCAAACATGAACATCATAAACATAAAGAAGAACATATCGGAATCAGAACGTTTTTCTTATAGGACAATAGAAAGTACAAAAGGAGATATCACTGACAATCTTTGCAGGCTCAAGCACAGCTTCCTTCCGGATCCGTCCCGCCTCAAGCCTCTTAGCATATCTCCTTCCAAGACTCACTCCATGATGCCATAACTAAGGGATGAACATCAAATCACAAGGAAACAAGGGTTTCTTGTACAAATGGGGGAAGTGCAGAAGGCACAAGGGTCTTCAGACCTGGTCAGGGGGAAAATCTCAGTACAATAACCTTTCTCTCTCTTCTCTCCTCCCTTAGGCCTTCCCTTTGATGTCTTTTGATACCAATCCCAAAGTAGTTTTTTAGTTAGGAATTGGTTGGGAATAGTTGGGGCCATGAGCATTAACAGGTGATCAGCAAGTAAAACCCGCGATCTCCGCCCGAAAATAAGGATTTTTATATTTTTTTAAGTGTTTTAATACATATACGCGGGTTGGTTATATATGGACCCGCGTATACACGCGTTTAACTCAGGGCAATGTTGCGTACAGGGAATAAAACATTGTTTTTTAGATTTGAGACCAGGTCTGGAAGGAGGGGTTGCCCTAGGCCATGAGTGCAGCATCAAAAACCATAATAGTGAGATTTGGAGCTATAACAACAAGGGAAATACGAGTTTGGTTCAGCCATTCAGTAGTATTCTCATGCAGGATTGCACAGTGGAGGCAGGCAAGTAGCGGAGGAGATTTGAGCCAGTGATTGATTCAGATCTGAGCTAGTTTGTGTGTAACAGGTGGAGATAGTGTTGAGTACTTGTGAGGAGTAGTGTACTATGTATTGTTACATGTTCTCAATCAATATAATATACAGATAGTTGGGGGTTTTTAGCTTTATGCTTTTCCCGGGTACATACTGCGTTGATATGTGCAATTGATGCTTCAATGTGCGCATGTGATTGTTTCTTAATTCCGCAAAATTGATGATCAACATAGAGGAGGTTATGTATTATGCATGATTCTTCAAATAGTGTATAATCAGGACAATCTCTGTGAATAAGTGTCATATTATTCAAAATTTCTACATTTAGCATAATCTTGTTTAGGGGTATCATATTTAGCCTTACCTTTACCCTTATTTTTTCCTTTCGAGGTTTTTCTATTGTGGTACATTGTACAACATTCACCTCAGAAGTTTAACCATGATTTTTGGAAGTATTCGAAGGAGGAGAAGGTGCAGTAGCTGGAACAAATTTCTGCCTCGTAGAAGTAGAAGAAGCATTACTAGAAGTTTGAGCTACTGACCCAATAATACCATCAACGGGTGGTGTCTCTGTATTTTTAGAAGATGTTGTATCAATTGAGAGGTGCCTCCAAGTCCAAGCCAAGACTCTTCAAGCACTCCTTCTCCAAGTTAAATGGGCATCATTTGGGCATATCACAGCATAGGAATGCAGGCAACCAATGACCAACCATTTGGGGATGAAGGGGATTTTATTTATAGGAAGTGAGAGGGAGTTAGGGATACAAAAATGAGGGAGGAAGGTCCACATATCAAATGGAATTCTCTTAACAGTAGGATCAAGAGCTAAAAATGGGAGAACTGAACCATATCTCTACCCAATAACATCTAACTAGTTATTCTCAAATTTCCTAGCATGCGAAGCTTCTCCTCCATTTTGAGAAAACCTGGTAGATGAGGTTCAACGTGGGATTTCATATCAAAACCTGGGCTAGCAGTGTTAGTTCAAAGAACTACACCCTGCCATCAACACAAGAAAGTAGTGGAGTAAAGAGTGTTGGTCCTGAAATTTAGGGTTTCAGCCAACATTCTCCAGAATTGACTGAGGGCAGTTTTTCTTCCATTCTTCGAGGATGTTTTAGTATGTGTTTCATGATGAGTACACTTCACAGTTGTCAACATTTTGGCACTTTGGGACATGGAATAGGAATTGAACAGGAAGTGTGACAAAATACTATGTAATACACTTTATGGGTTGAGTTGTAATACTCCTATCAATTTGGGTGATCTAATGAATAAGGTATTTATTGGACCAGACATGTTGGTAGAGATGGAATAGGAAATGCAGGTTATCAAGAAAAATATAAAGGAAACATAGGATAGACAAAAGATTTATGCAGATCATCACTTGGTGTTTAAGGAGTTTTAGGTTGGGGAACAAGTGTACTTGAGCATCAAGCCCAAGAACAACTCCTTGAGGATTGGATCATGTGCCAAGCTAGTACCTTGGTATTACAAGCCTTTCAAGATCCTTGAGAGGATCGGACCAGTGGTCTATCGACTTGCACTACCTTCGAAAATGAAATTACATTATGTGTTCGATGTGTCATTGCTTAAGAAGTATGTGAATTATGTTGATCATGTGATTAATTCGTCTGTATTGCAGGTGGATCGAGAAGGAGAAATCCAACTACAACATGTGCATTTTGCAGCAAAAGATGCTCACTCTCTGGAATCGATCAATTGAGCAATTTAAAGTGTAGTGGAAGCATTTTGGGCATGATGAAGCTACATGGGAGATGGTTTATCAAATGCAGGCTATTTATCTTTCTCTATTCACTGGTTGACAAGATTTATTTTGGTATATGTTTTGATGTTGTGTTTTGGTTATGTCTATATATTATGCATATGTATGATGTAAATATTACATTGAGCTATGTTATAAAACTCCAATAAGTGGTATGTTTTTCATGATATGTTGGTTACGTTTTAGCAAATGGATATGATTGTAACAACCCTAGTCAAAAATCCATGTAATAAAGTTAATAAAGGCAAAATAATAACCAAGGTCATGGGACACATATTCCAAGCTTAATGTTGGGCAAAACATCCTAGTGTGGGTATTTCATTTGGGTTATTTTGGATAAGGAAATTGGAAAAGGAAATAACAAAGGCTTTGGAAAGGAACGTGGCATTAATTAGCATTTTATTTATGAAAATAATGGAAATTAGGAGAAAAGGAAGGTGAAAGGTCACAGGATGCATGTGAGGAGAAAATGAAGGAAAATAATGGAAAATTGAAGAGAATAGTGTTATAGACATATTTGGGCACTGCAACCCCAATCTTATATGTCAATGAAACAAGGGATCTTTAACCCCTAAAAATTTTGTTTCATACCCTAAAGGATCATAGTCTACTGATTACATCGTTCCCCAAAAGTTCCACTTGAAAAAACACTCAGAACTGGCCAAAACTAGACCATACCGATTGCTCCACTGTCAGGGTGTGATGCATACTGACTCCTACACTAGCTATGCGCGATGCATATTGAAGAGGCCTTCTGTGGGGTGTGATGAGCGAGAATGGACAAATGTCTAAGATAGTTTTCTAAGTGGATGCTCATGGAAGCTTCTAGAAACTTCTCCTATGACACTTTCCTCTCTGAATTCGCCTAGGGATGAGTAAGAGATCCAAGAAATCTCCAAGTGGAACTAAGAACAACAAGTGGAATGACACTAATCAAAAACCTAGAGATGACTCACACCTTTGCAAACATCTATAAATGGATCCCCCATCTGAGAGATTTGAAGGCTGGAATTTTTTAATTTCTAAGGAAGTGTTGATAGTTTGTCTTTGAGAAGAAGCATTGTATTGTTGGGTGATCTTGCTTTTCATGAGGTGAAGAGGGCTTTGATGCTAGGAGGATGATGCTGGATCAGACATCTAGGTTGTAATTCTCCCTTCTATTTTAATAATGTTCTTTGAGTTTTCCTCCATACAATCGCGTACTTGTGAATGTTGTTATTTGTAAATGACATTGTATGTTCAATGTATTTCTGATTCTGCATTGTTTATGATATAATAAATCGATATGCTTTGATGGTGTTCTATTACTTTGTTTCTACAGTTATTCTGTAAGAGGGACAAGTAGGAGAGGAGTTGCAAGCTCTATCAAAGGGGAGAGAAATCAAGAAAGGAGTCAAGCAGAAGATCCAGGTTGGTCCTTTGCTTCTTTCTTATCTATCATACATAGAGGAAATCACAAATTGCTTTGATTGTTTGTTTCTAAGATAGCTGCCAATATTAGTGGGACTAGCAGATCGAAAAGGCACTAGTTTTCCTGGAAACAAAATAGCAACTCCAGTAGGGAATGAATATTTTGTTTGTTTGTTATTGTTGTTTTCTTTGTAAACTACAGACGAAGCCTGAAGTTAGCCAGATAGCCTTCGAACTGCTCTTGCTCTGCAAATGCATAGTAGATGAATGCTGCTTCAATCAATCTCTGGTTCAGTTTATGAATTGAACATCTGATTTGCAAGAATTCTAAATCCCCTTGTGGTAGCTCAGTAACCTCCCAAGATAATTCTTATGTACTTTGCATTTTACTATCCATCATAGCTCAACTTAAATCACTGAACTTAGCTGCAAATTTGAGCAAAAACCCACCTCAGTTTCGCTCCCTAGCCCATCGCACTGTCTATCACTAGAAGCCAGTATGCATCACACCTCCTGAGTGTAGCAGGTGAGATGCATCCCTGTTTCTGTGAAGCACAGGTGCGATGACTGAGTAATCCTATTTGTCTCCTTGAAATTTGGGTTTTTTGTCCTTGTTTTCAGCTCTGTTTAATTGTTTTTGCTGCTTATGAATAGTATATCATTATTGAAGCCTCCTTGCCTTACATAGACCAGCCTCCATTGATTAGGATTAGTAAAAAAATTTATGTATTTGTCCATCATTTATGATCCTTAGTCTAAAAGTTACTCGAATCGAACTATTTTTTTGGTGCAAAAAGTGTCGTAGCTATCATTTTGTGTCAAAGAAGAGAAGTGTCGTAAAGTCTTCCTTCTCTAGATAGTTGACTGAATCTTTTGACGTGTATTTGATTTGAATTGTTAATATTTGAAGTGTCGAAAGATTTTTCTTGTTCGAAATTGAAAAGTGACATTTAGTCTTCCTTTCATTTTGAAAAGAAATTGTCGAAATATCGCTTTGAAGAAAATAGTTCAGATCTATACTTAGATTTTCTTTTTGGCATTCTTGACATTAAGGGGGACGAAAAAAAATACATGCATTTGCATTTGCATTTAGACTGTGTGTGAAAAATGATTTAGGAAAAGTGCATTTAGTGTGTGCTCTTTGCTCTCTGTTTGAAAGAATTGTAATCTTCTTTCCTTAGTAGCTAGGATTTCCATTGCTAAAAAGTAAACAACGATTGTTTATCATTTTAGATTGCATATTTAGGAATTTTACATCTACATCACGTGGTAAACCTTGAAATGAAAACTTCTAAGCAAGATCAACTCTAAAATAAATTTCAATGAACTTAACAACGCTTTGGAACCTAACGCAACACATCTAGATGTCTAGGCTAGAGACACGTTCCGGGGTTGTAAAATCTAGTAACTATCATTTTCATCGAAGGTTAGGTGATTCCTCCTCTTTGATACGACAAGTGCTAGCACGGACTTGTGCTCCCTGTACTGTCGAGTATATATTGGGAGACCACAATAGGCTTATATCCTTTATCCATAGGAAGCCATGTCTGTCGCCCTATCAATCGCAATGCACTGAACACAACATTCAGGAAGATTGACTTTCATACATAAGTCCTTGGTAATTTCTCTTTAATTATCACCAAGGTGTATATTGCAGTTTTGCGATTGGTTTGGTAATCCCTCTGTCTAGATATCTAGAGTAGTCACTTTTGTTCCTTTTCGACTCCTTAAAAGAAAAGGTCCATCTGAGCACTTGTCACTTCAGGCTCATTAAAAATCAAATGGGACTAGATTCATATTTAGCATTTTCTTGACTCTTAAAAATTGAAAAAGCAAAGTTGCGTCGAAGTGCCATTAAAATTTATTTAATTTGGAATAACATCCCTGTTCCTTCGTTGATCTTAAGTTGAGATAATGGAGTCTACCAATCAAGGAATCCATTTTGAGGGGAATCCTAGTCCTTTCTCCTCTTGGGGAGATATTGGTGCTCAATATATGGCCACATTGTCCCTTCCAAGAATCACAATTGGCCTACCAGTATGGCTATTCTCAACTTCTATCGTTCAAAATACTGTAATTCCTCAGCAATCAAATCAACATCTAGTTAATACTAGAGTTAACCCTTCACCTTCTTCTTCGTTTGTTTCTCCCTCCCCTTCCTCCTCTTCGCTTGGTGAAAATAGTGATGTTAGTAACCGAGTGACTGAGAAGAAGAAGAAAGGGAAGGAGAAGAAGAAGAAGAAGTCAGTTAAGCAAGGGGGCAACCATGAATCATCTGGTGAAAACCGCGCACTAAATCTCCCAAATATCCTTGTGTAATTTGCAGAGGAAACCATTTTCATCGAGATTGTCCTTACATTCTATGGATCTTGAGAGAATGGTCTCCCCATTCGCATCATCCGGTGTCATCAACCCCTAGCGATCATGTTGACAGCACACCATCAACTAGTGAAAATGAAGTTCGTGGACAGAAAGGAAAGGTCAAAATTCCATGTGGATTATGTGAAGGGGACCATCACCTTCCCCATTGTCCTTTCTTGGATGAGGCAAAAAGAGTCTTGCGTAACCATCCTGCTTCACTGCAACGACTTCCGTCTAGATACAAGAAACTCACCTCAAGTCCTTTACTAGTTGAAAATACGACTGACATGACTCCTCCGTCGGTCGAAATACCTATCGTTGAAAGTGAATCTTTTTAACCCATACCAGAATAGAGTCAACAGATCGAGATGGCAGTCAACCCGGTTTTACCTTCACAAAATCCACCTTCAAATGATACCATTCCCAAAGAGAATGTGAACGATATTGTTCAAATTATTTTTGTCACTTCAGAGTCCGATGAACTTGGGGGCAATCCGCCCATTCCTTCACAATAGGAAGAGAACCCCCCAGTTCCCGCTACTCAAGGGGTTCATTCCATCGTTTATTCAGTACCCCCTCCATGCAGTCTAGTCACTTCCTTCTATTGGAATCGACTTGCGAGATCCCGCCTTCCTTCTAATATACGATTTTCGGGTCATAGTACAAGTTTACAAAATGATCGTGTTTGGCACCATCATAGATGAAGGGACTTCGGTGAGTATCTTTTCCTCAACTGCTTGGAAAGTGCTTGGTTCACCATTCCTTATGCCTGTTACACAAAATTTGTCAGGCTTTAACAAAGGAACCAGTCGACTATTAGGGATCCTTCCTAAGTTACCCATAACTTTGAGAAGGAAAATCGTTCAATTGAACATGATGGTGGTCCTAGGACTGCTAGATTACAATCTGCTCCTTGGACATGACTATGTTTACAACATGGAAGCTATTGTTTCAACACTCTTTCAAGTGATGTGTTTCCCACATGAAGGCAAAATTGTCATTGTTGACAAGATTTCATTTCTTAGTTCAAACACAGCTTCAAGTCAGACATCATCTCTAAATGGTCCTTTTGTGTCAAGAATGTCTCTACAACCTTCATTCCATCCACCTAATTACCACAAGTAGTCTAGTGAATGTAGCGAAGCTTAGGGGGCATCCACCCTTGTCTATTTTGAGATGAACCCAGCTGAAAAGATAAGTTTCCCTATAGGTTATGTGATTGGAAGTGTCATCTCACATCATTCACCTTTGTCTATCTTATGGACGAAGCCAAGGGAGTGTTTCATTGGCGTCGCTGACAAAAACAATCCCGCCTAACCATGGTGACTTCCATATGGTTACCTGGAGACTCTCCTCTTCTTGATTCTTGGGGGCATGCAAACCTTTTTGTGCAAGCGAAAGACGACCATTTTCATTTCTTAGCTTTTTATATTTTTTATATTTTTTAGTTTTTTCAACTTCTTAGGTTAGGTGATTGGTCTGATCCACCATTCACCTTTTTTTGCGCTATGGAAAAAGCAAAGGAAGCTTTTAAACCATTCCGCAAGAAAAACCATCCTACCTAACCTCAATAGTTCCTTAGCTTTCTAGTTTTTTTAGCTTTTTAGTTTGGTTGTTCCTAGCTTACATAAAAAGGAGCAATGAGAAATGTTTCTGCAAGGTTCAAGCTCATTAAAAAATAAACCTGCCAATGAGCAATGTTAACACAAGGTTCAAGCTCATTAAAAGATAAACCTACCTTCAGTAAATGACCTCTATGATTTCCATGCTATCAACCTTCCGAGCCTTGGTTGTGTTCTGCCATCACCTCCATCCTTTGGCCAATCAAACACTTCCACTTGATTGTTTACCCTTTTTGAGGAACAGCTGCGATGAGTGGTTCTGTTAGCCACCCTCTTCACATCAACATGTTTTGAGAAGTTCCAAGTTTACCCAGAACCATTCACTACCCTAAAATGCCACTCATTCCTAAAAAATGAGTCTCCTTTAAGCTCTTTTTATACTTGTTAAATATGAAAAGATTCCCGAGCTATTGGCCTTTCCAGCTCATTAAAGTAAGGGGAAGCACCATCCCTCTTATACATTTTAATCATTTTGGACCTGAGGGATTATCCCATAAAAAGATCGAGCGCTTGTCTTTTTTGGCTCGCTAAAGCAATCGAAAAGTCATCCCTATCATATTATTTTATACTTTTTCAGACTTAAGGGATTACGCTACAAAAAAGGACTGCTGGAGTTTCCTTTTCATCCCTTTTCAAACTCTCTAAACATGAAAAGGACTGATTTATCCTTGTTGTTAAACTTGTTAAAACAATAGCGACAAACTTGTCCACCCAGACAAGAATGAGTTTCACTGTCGCTAGACTCGCTAAAACATAGTGACATGTTTGCCCGAAGGGAAAATTATAGAACAAGCATATGTTATCCTCAAGCTTGACAAAAATAAAGAGGTACTGGTCAGCAATGACTGGGGAAAAGGGAAGAAAACTTGAAATACTTTATTGGTACCAGGTCACTCTTGAACATGACACTTTCACTCCATCACCCTAATTGAGTTCAGTTGGGTTATCCGTTCACCGGTCATTTCACCATTGGTCCCCCATACCATCCATTTTTTGGAGTTAACGCTACCAATCCATCTCAGTGTTGCCAATATGTTCAAGAGAAGTCATTCAGAGAATTCACCATCCATCTAATTCCTCATCCACTACAATACCTTCACCCTCCATTTTTCATGACCGCCATTCCTAAACCTTGTATCATCAGATCATTTTCACCTCCAGAAAATCATTTGCTATGTTTCGTGTCATAGATGTGGGATACATTAAGGCCCTCCTATGACGGGTCACTTCTTGTCGACATCAGCTCATTATCCAAGAAGTTGACTTAGAAACAACCCTTTCAGTACTTTGGAGCTTGCATGCCTCAATGGCAAGTTTCTCACTTCCGGCGATAGGTTTACATCAATGGCCTTCGACCGAAAGATTTTACGTGGTGTTCAACATCAAATTATATATCCACATCATTTGAATTGTACTATAGTACCTTGAGGATCATTATCATTATCGATGATTCCTCTCGTGCCTGTTAACAGCTTACATTATCGGTTGGTAATCAAGCGATGTCCTTCCATGTTCGACTTCGGAACATCTTTTCACATGGATCGACTTGTACATCGGGCGAATATTGAATGAGTTTGAAGACCCCGGATCTAGTTTCATCCATCTAGGCTGCGATATATTCAGGAATATAAAGACATCAAATGTACACAGAAGCTCCACAGATGATCATCCAAGCTAAGGGATGATGACTCTACATATAAAGAATAACCAGTCTAAAACTGCAGACGATTATTTGTCCTATGTACATGAAAATGAATTTATAAAGCTCAGCATGGGAATGCCTGCCTCAGCTAGATCATGAAAGTAATATTATGATGATGTATTGTATTGTATCTTATACAGGTCACCTTCCAATTCGAATATCTCGGATCCTCATGATAAAGCATTTCACCTGACATCAAAAGATTTATGACTTCATGCTTTAGGGGGAAACTGTTATAGACATATTTGGGCACTACAACCCCAATATTATATGTCAATAAACCAAGGGCTATTTAACCCATAAAAATGTTGTTTCATACCCTAAAGGATCATAGTCAACTGGTTACATCATTCGCCAGAAGTTCCACCTGAAAAACCACTCAGAACTGGCCAAAACTAGACCATACTAACTACTCCACTATCAGGGTGTGATGCATATTGACTCCTACACTAGCCAGGTACGATGCATACTGAAGAGGCCTTCTATGGGGTGCGATGAGCAAGAATGGACAAATTTCTGAGACAATTTACTAAGTGGATGTTCATGGAATCTTCTAGAAACTTCTCCTATGACACTTGCCTCTCTGAATTCACATAGGGATGAGTAAGAGATCCAAGAAATCTCCAAGTGGAACTAAGAACTACAAGTGGAATGACACTAATAAAAAACCCAAAGATGACTCACACCTTTGCAAACATCTATAAATGGATCCCTCATCTGAGAGATTTGAAGGCTAGAATTTTGTAATTTGTAAGGAAGTGCTGATAGTTTGTCTTTGAGAAGAAGCATTATATTGTTGGGTGATCTTGCTTTTCATGATGTGAAGAGGGCTTTGACGCTGGGAGGATGATGTTGGATCAGACAGCTGGCTTGTAATTCTCCCTTCTATTTTAATAGAGTTCTTTGAGTTTTCCTCCATACAATCACGTACTTGTGAATGTTGTTATTTGTAAATGCCATTGTATGTTCAATGTATTTTTTATTATGCATTGTTTATGATATAATAGATCGAGATGATTTGATGGTGTTCTATTACTTTGTTTCTATAGGTATTCTCTAAGCGGGACAAGTAGGAGAGGAGTTGCAAGCTCTATCAAGGGGGAGAGAAATCAATCATGGATTCAAGCGGAAGATCTAGGTTGGTCCTTTTCTTCTCTCTTATCTATCATACATCAAGGAAATCACAAATTGCTTTGATTGTTTGTTTCTAAGATAGCTGCCAATCTTAGTGGGACTAGTAGATCGAAAAGACACTAGTTTTCCTGGAAACAAATAGAGGCCTCATTAATAAAAAGGCTTCTAAGGATTAGTTGGTACCTTTTGTTAGTTCAATTTTGGATCTCTCTCTCTCTATTCTCTCTCTCACACACTCTTGGACATAGAGTTTTCTTATAGCACTCTAGCATTGGATCAAGGAATGAAAAGGAAGGACCAAGAAGGAAGAGGAAAGCAAGGAAGAGCAAGATCAAGCAACTACAACAGGAATATTTGCATGTGTGAAATCCTTGCTATATTTGGCATTCAGGTACATGCATGTGTGTATTTGGTTCTCTTGTTGTCATTGGTAGGGTTTTTCCAAGTGTGACAGTGTTCTTAAACCTTGACATGCCTTTCCATTTCCAGATATCCATGGTGTGATGGGTTCTCTTGTATTTGGTTGAGTTGGATTATCATATGGTTTCAAAACTAAGTGAGGTGGTCTCTGAAAGAAAGAATGCATGGCCTAGTAATCCTCGACGGGTTAATGGCAGAATATACTAGAAATAATAGAGGTGGGTGCCCTCGATCAAGCCTAGGAATTTGTTATCTCCAACCCTAATATGCTTCTCCAAAGATTGCAATAGGAATGTGATTATTAAAGTTAAATGGAATAATAAATCTCAAGGGAAATCATAAGGACCAACCTCTTTCGATACATAATCCATAGTGCAACATGTATTGCAAATCAGGGGCTAAGACCTAACCGTGACACAAATGATCAAGGGGCCTAATGATATTTTGAGGATAGGGTAAAGGTCATTTTTCTTTCACTAGGATCACCATCCTTCATGACCCTCCAACACTCCTAAACCAACTCTATGGGATTAACTTGCATGAGAATTAAAGGGAGGAGCAGTGTCGATGTTGAAAATCCAAACACCAGTCTGACACTCATGATTGGTTCTGGGGGAAAGGAGAGAGTTCACTTCACTCACGGGAATACTTTTCGTAGCATAGTTGGAGCCACATGCCACATGGGCTACTCCCATTGGCTCCTCACGACTAGCGGCCACAGGGCCTAAAGGTAAAGGTAAAGATAAAATCTTGATTGTCCACTCTCTCCTATTTTCCACTTCCCTTTCTGCTGACCAACCCTATGCTACCATGTACCTTTTGTTTGATCCCTGTGGTGTAGGAATATCCTCTCTACAAATAGAGACGATC
Source organism: Pinus taeda (assembly GCA_000404065.3). Lineage (NCBI taxonomy): Eukaryota > Viridiplantae > Streptophyta > Pinopsida > Pinales > Pinaceae > Pinus > Pinus taeda. Next base: position 292,071 of record APFE030107871.1, read on the forward strand.
CCTCTAGCCCAAGAGAGTGGGTCTACCCACAAACAAGACAATCTAATGTAAATTTCCTTAGGTTAGAATCGCATAAGAGGGCCTACCTCTTATAACGCTAATCCACTTGATGGTGATCTTGCTTCCTTGCTCCATCTTCCTTTTGTTCCTTTCATTCAAGTACCTGAAACAAACATGCAAGAAACAATAGAAAACGTGATTTCATAAAATCGAATCCAATCTACTAAAAAGGTCAAGGAGTTCTAAACTATCAGATGTAATATTACACTCAATATAGGAAATAAACCATCAGTTGCATTAAAATAAACTTCAAAGAGAAACACAACTGAAGCCTTGACATTGGAGATCTCCTTTGTGGTATCCAAGTCTTTCTACATGCCTTTTCAACACTCTTTTCCTCCCCTAGCTTGACATGAAATGGATTCCAAGCTCTAACTCTCTTTCCTCATACTTTAGCTACCAAATACAAGTCTTTTGTCATCTAAGACTAATCTTCTTCTATCAAAAGCTAAGGATTTCAGAATTTTGCAGTTGGTTCTATCTCTCCACCACTTTCACTATGTGTTGTATTGTCCAACCAAAAAGGGTAAGAGGAAGTGGTTTATATAGGGAGAGGAGGATAAGAATGAGATCCACTCAAGGGGGAAGAAGGTCTTATATTCTTGGGAAGGTCCACTTTTAAGGGGGAAATAACCTTAAATGGAGTTCTCGACCCTTATCCAACCAAACGAACATCCAACACATCACCACAAGAAATTTCTAGATGTGAAACTTCGTTTCCCTTTATAAAAACTTTCCAAAAGTAGAGCGTCACGGGTATTAGGCTAACAGTAGCATTGATCGACATGGGTCAGAGTGTAAAACTCTACAAATCGGCATAGGTGAGACACTGGGAAAGAACGTTGATCTTAAAAACTAGGTTTTAAGAAGGATTCTCTGGAAATGTTCTGAAGGGAGTGGGGACTACTTTCTTCAAACTTCAAGGGATGCAAGAGCATAGATTTCATGGTAAAAGTACAACGTAGTAGTCACAACTAGGGTTCTCAGGGATCAGGAATGGGGAGTGACAGGACAATGAAAAATTACTATGTAACAGATGCCCCGTAAAGCATGAAGTTAGAGCTGAGAGTGATGGTTGAAATGCTTTAAGATGAAGCGAGGACTTGGAATACTAGCATCAAAAGACCTGCAATTCAAACATACATGTACATATCTAAAATATGATATTCATGCCTAATAAACATGAGAGGCATATAGCAAAACATGAATCCATGGTATAGGCACAACTATCCATCAATAAAAGGATCATGTGCATGGATCCTCGGCATGGACATAGCCATCCAACTGAAGGGATCATATGAAAAAGATCCATGACATGGGCACAACCATCCGTCTAAAGAATCATGTCTATAATCATGAATGACTCATCACTCCTCGCAACCTGGACTTTTGTGATCTAAGCCTAGGGTCTTGTGCTCCAACATGACCTGGACAAAGTAAAAATTATAACATGTGAATAGACGTGCTAAAGTCGAACATGTGAGAAAATCACTTGATTATTGGCCAATGATGTGAATTTTTAACAAGCATGAGAGAAACCACCCATAATTTCAATGGCTCTCAAGGTATTATCAGTAAAATTCACAAAGTGTGAATAAGGAACTGAAGTCGAACACTCGTGAAATCATTCGATCGAAGGCCAATGATGAGAACTTGTTGTCAAGTGCGAAGAACTTGCCATTGAGGCATGCAAGCTCTAAGGTACTAGAAGGGAGTTTCTAGATCAACTTCCTAGATAATGAGCTAAATTTGATAGGAAGTGATATGTCGAAGGAAGTTCATAATGAATGCTTCATCATCGACATGAAATGGGAAACACAATGAATGAGAGTAATCCAAGATGGTGACATATGATCAGACAATGTATAGGTAGGAAGACTTCTCTTGAACATGTGGATGACACGACTCTGATTTTGGCAGCATTTGACATCATAGGATAAAAGGTCATGGTGATGTGGCATAGATCATATGAGAGGTTTAAAATGGATAAACCAAAACCCAGGGAGGCAAGTGATAGAGTGAGTATGTCCCAAATCCTGACACGAATAGCATATGAGTGTCAATGTTTAAGAGCGACATGTTGCCTCAATTGAAGAATACAACTGATGAAATACTTCCAATTTCCCCCCACCATTTTTGGCAAGTACCCCAGTTATTTTTACACAAGCTTGATGGGGATAGCATATGCTTGTAATATAATTCCATCCTTGGGATGCATCTATCCTAGTAAGTCCATCCTTCAGACGAGAGGAGTAGATCAGTATCGTCATAATGATAAGTCCTATGTCATTTAATCTTTTAACAAGTCCGAAAAAGGTGAAACTCGGAATATTTTTCATTTTTAGAAATTTTGAAAAAGAAGCGGAAAAGAAAACTCTAAAGGTCCCTTTTCGTAAAGTTGTCTCTTGAGCCTGAAAAGGTAGAAAACAATACTCGAGAGAACCACTTGGCCATGTCAACCAAGGAGTACATTTTTCGTAAATAGTTTATTGCAGCCCAAAAAATGGGTAAATATATATTGGGTAATCGATATTTGACAGTCTTTAACGAGTTCAAAACAGCAAGATCTCATAAATCGTTTCATATTTTGAGAGTTAGAAAAGAGCTCAAAGATGACTCCTTTCTTTTATTTGCTTTAATGAGTCTAAAAGGGAAAAAATACTCAGAAATATTTTCATTTTTTTACTAGTATAAAAGAGCTTAAAGGTGACTCATCATAGAGGAACAAGTGGTATAAAGGGTAGCAACAAGTTCCGGTTATAGTGGAACTGCTCAAAACATTGAAAGGTCAAGACATTAGCTAGCAAAACCACTCATTGTTATGGTTCCTCAGGAAAGGAAAAACAACCATGTGAAAGCATATGATTGGCCAAAGAGATGGTAGTGATGGAATGAAATAGCCAAGTCTCATCTAGTAGAAATTAGCTGATAAAAATGACAATCACGAGATGTAAGCTGGGCATGGGTTCATTTTTACACAAGATTGAACCATGGGAAACTCTACTTGAATTCAGTTTCATGTTTACACAATCTTGAAATGAAAAAATATGCTTGAGTTAAGTTTTCATGCCCACAGCATAATGACTCAATTTGAGGTACATGCCCCCCAAGCTTCATTTCATTCAGCTAGGTGGATGGAATGAAGGTTCACTTTCGAGATCCACGAAAGACTCGACTAGGATTTTACGAGATCTTAATCAAAGAATCGATTTGGAAAAGGGAGTTGTTTCATTTTTTAACGAGGTTGACACAGTGAAATAACTATCCTCAAGACTCCTTGTTTCATTTTTTAAGGAGCTTGACACAAGACAAGGAACCATGCTCCGACACTTCGTTTCATTTTTTAACAAGGTTGATACAGGAACAAACTATCCTCGAAATTTGTTTCATTTTTTTAACGAAGTTGATACAGGAACAAACTATCCTCGCACTCCTTAATTCATTTTTTAACGAGCTTGACACAAGACAAGGAACTATGCTCCGTATCCTATTCATGGACCATACGAAAACATGGCTCCCAAGAGGTCCTCACTAGAGGGGAGAACCACACTCTGGGAGGAATACTTGTCTACTGGTACCAATGACAAATCAAGTTCCAGTGCCCCCAATACATAATGTACCACATAATGGATACAGAATGGGTAGCCACATAATTGACCTGTGGCGAGGAGGGTACTCCTTGCAAACAAGAACTAATAGGGGACGATGGTTGCATAGGAGGCACAAAGTGACCAATGAATGACAATTGATCAATGGTCACTATTATCCCTTCGTGTGGAAAATAAACCACATGGAAAAGTGAAGAAACAAGAGCCCCCATGACATACGCATAGTCGCGTCTGAGGAGAATATTGAAATCTAAGGGACCTTGGACTACCATCACATCTATTGTTATAGACATATTTGGGCACTGCAACCCAAATCACATATGTCCATAAACCAAGGGCCTCTGATTCCCTAAAAGTGTTGTTTCATACCCTAAAGGAACAAGGTCGGTTGATTACATCATCTCCCAGAAGTTCTCCACAGAAAACTGCTCAGAACTGGTCAAAATTGGACCATACAAACTGCTCAGTGTAGAGGGTGCGATGCATCTCACCTGCTCAGTGAAAAAAGTGCGATGCATACTGAAAATCCCTTATGTAGGGTGCGAATGGAGAGAGTAAACAAATGGCAAAGACAGTTTGCAAGGTGGATGATCATGGAATCTTCCAGAAACTTCTCTTGTGACACTTGCCTCTCTAAATTTGTCCAGGGATGAGTAAGAGATCATCAATCTCCAAGTGGAATCAAGGACTATCGGAGAGAAGACACTAATCAAAATCCCAGAAGCTAACTCACCCCCCTGCAATCATCTATATATGGATCCCTCATCCCAGAAATCCAAGGGCTGGAATCTTGTATCTTGTAAGGAAGTGTTGTTGGTTTCTTGGTGGAATATCATAGTGTTGGGTGATCTAAGCTTTTCATGAGGTGAAGAAGGGATTTCATGCTGGGAGGATGATGTTGCATCAGATCAATGGGTTGTAATCCTCTCTTCTAATCTCTATATCAATAAATTTATTCAAGTTTTCCTCCACATTCTTGTATCTTTGCTAATATATGCATATGTGTGGTCAATATATATCTAGTCCTATATTGTTCATGATTGTAGATCTCTGCACTTTGAAGGTATTATGCTGCTTTGACTTTGCAGGTACTCTTGGAAGCGGAGTGGTCAAGGGAGGAGTGGCAAAGATCTATCAAAGAGGGGGAGGAACAAGCAGAGAACCAAGCCAAAGATTGAGGTTGGTATTCTTTGCTCCTCTCCTATCTACTTCTCGTAAAGGAAAATGAAAGTAACTTTAATCTGTTTGTTTCTAAGATAGCTACCCGTCTTAGTGGGACCAGCAGCTCTGCATAGACACTAGATTTACCGATAACAAACTGACGACTCCACTGGGGAGCGAGTAGTTTGTTTGCTTGTATATACTTGTTTGCTTTATAAACTTATAGACGGAGCCTGAAGTCAAGCCAACTAGCCTTCAAACTACATTTGCTACGCAAGTGCAAAGTAGATCAATGATGCTTCAGTCTATCTCCAAGTTTTGTTTATAAACTGAACAATTGATTTGCAAACATCCTAATTGCCCTGGTGGTGGCTCAAGTAGCCTCATTAGATCAGCCCCTGTGATTTGCAATCACTGACTATCATTTGCTCGGCTTAAATACCTGAATTGAGCTGCAAATTGTGACCAACAACCCAGTTGAAGTCTCGTCCCTGGACCATCGCACCTTCTCCTCTTGGGAATCTGGATGCATCGCACCTCCTGTGTGCAGTAGGTGAGATGCATTGCACCTGTGTTACAGGTGCGATGATCAGATAATACCTCTTCTGTTTCCAGATTTTGGTTTTTTGTTCACTCTCTTCAGCTTTATTAAGGAGTTTTGCTGTCTATGATCAGTATACCACTGTAGAAACTCCCTTCCTTTGCATGATTCAGCCTCCATAGTACAAAGAACTGTAAATGTTTTTATGTATTGTTCGCCATTTACGATTCTCCTTTACAAAGAAGTAGCGTAATCAAGCTGTCGTCTTTTGATTTGGAAGTGTCGCAAGTGTCGTTTTTAGTCAAAGAAAAGAATCCTATTGTTCTTTATGATTGATTATACTGTTACTCTTGTATTTGATTTGAATTAATAGTTTTTCAAGTGTCGAAAACATTTTTCAATTCAAAATCGCAAAGTGTCGTCATTATCTTCCTTTAATTTTTTGAAAAGAAAATCGTTAGTATTGTCGCTTGAAACGATTCAAATTTGTACTTAGCATTCTTTTTGTCATTCACACATTACGAAAGCGAAAACAAATACATGCATGTGCATTTGCATTTAGACTGCTTGTTGGTTTGATTTAGGACAGTGCATCTAGTGTGTGCTCTCTGCTCTATGTTGAAAGAATCTCATTTCTCTTTCCTTTGTAGCTATGATTTTCATTGCAAAAAGAAGATTAAACGATTGTTTATCATCTTATATTGCATTTTAGGAATTATATATCTACATCACTCGGTGAACCTGAAAGGAAAACTTCTTAAGAAAGATCAACTGTAAAATAAATTCAATGAACATAAAAATGCTTTGGAACCTAACGCACAACATTTATAAGTCTAGCCTAAAGATGTATTCCGGCGTCGTAAAGCCTGGTAACTATCGCTTTCATTGTAGGTTGGGTGATTCCTCCTCTTTGAGATGACAAGTGCCAGTATGGACTTGTGCTCCCACATACCATCGAGTATATATTGGGATACCACAATAGGCTATATCCTTTATCCTTAGGAAGCTGTGTCTGCCACCCTATCGATCGCAATGCACTAAACACAGCATTCAGAAAGATTGACTACCGTACTGTAAAAATTATTCTGCAATTTTGTGATTGGTTTGGTAATCCCTCTGTCTAGAGTTCTAGAGTAGTCCCTTCCGTTCCTTTTCAGACTCCTTAAAGGAAAGGGTCCATTTGAGCACTTGTCACTTCAGGCTCATTAAAAATCGAAGCCGACTAGAGTCATCTTTTGTTTCTTCTCAACTCTTAAAAATTGAAAAAGTAAGTTATTTCAAAGTGTCTAAAATTCATTTAATTCAGAATCATTTTCCCCTCTATTTTGAGTTGATCGAGTAATCTTCAATCGTGGAAGAAAGTGAATCGAAACCCCATCATCCGCGGAGACTTACAAGTCAACTATCTTTGACTCCAAAAATGAAACTATTCCAAACAAAGAGAACTCGTTTAACTGGATAAAATTCCCTTGGTTTGGTTGGAATAGGTGTTCCGACATCCTCAGAGACTCCAGTTACTCCAACCATTTCTGGTATCCCTGCCTCTACAAAAGAAATTCCGCAGCCACGAGAGGACATTAGAACTAATCCTAGTGTGACGGTAAACACTTCTAGTCCTGAACTAGCTCCATCTACAGCTGATTCGGAAGGTGTTATTCCCAAAACATCTATCATTGTAGAATCTATACCTTCTTTGGCACCAGAAATATTTTATGGACCTGACAGTCTACCTCTTCCGCCTGGATTGATCGCTATAGAAGAGATTGTGGAGGATCCTCCATCCAGTACTCCATTGCATTTTGGAGCCAGGATCACCCTATATCCTTCGTCATCAAAAGTTATTCTCCCTTCATCACAAGTTCTTGTAGAATCGCTAGGAAATCTTTTGGATAGGCTAGATATGTCTGAACAACCATCAACATCTAGGACTGTGTCATCTGACACAATAGCAGTAGAACCTCCCGCTACTACAACAATGTTCACTGGTATGCCATCTATCCAAAATAGCTCTCAACCGCTAGATGGAGTCCATCCAGGGATTGTTTCGATAGTATGGTCTGTTCCCATTTGTTCGTTCAGAATAATATCTGGAATCTCTTATGTTGAGTCTCAACAAATTGATCCTTTGCATCAATATCAATTTAGACAGTCTGATCCCCAAAGGCCAATCATTCCTTTGAGCACTGGATTGCCGCCATATGGGGGGAAATATGCCCTTTCATTGTTTCCTCCGGGAGAACAACCATATGGGAGTTCCCAACATAATTCAGGTCACGCTGGAATTACATCCAATGGTTGGGTGCCAATACTACCTTAACAACCAAGAGTTGTATACTCAATGCAACAAAGCCTACCTGTGTCAAATATCCCCACTGCACTGGCCATTATGATAGTTTCGCAAGTACAAGTGTTTCCTGTTGTATGCCAACCTCAAATCAGGTCATAATACAACAGCCTCCGGTCCCCATGACAGAGCCACAATCACCGATTAGTGGCTCCCTAATCAAAGCGACCCAGGTTCAAACAGGTATTATTACCCCTCATCTTGGTCAAATAGCCAGTATTGGACAACAACAAATGGTATCACAACCATGGCTGATGCAATATTAACAACCGCAATTCCAACAAGCTTACCAAGGATTTGAGCAACAAGTCTTTGCAAGTAATGGGAAACTATATATTCAAAACGGTCAACAACAATCATATCAAAATGGTTATGCTCATCAACCTTACCAAAGTTATCAGCATCAAATGCATTATACTAGTATGCAAAGACCCACTGCTCAGGGGATACCATCTTATCCTGGGTATGCTTCACCGAACCTAAATCAACAGTTGCCCTTCGTGGTGACTTTAGAGTTACCAGATCTAAATTAGCTAACAAACAATCCAATTACTTATGCCCCTTGGTGGCCGGTGATTCCTCATAAACTTCCGTCAAATATTCCTAAATTTAATGGAAATCCGGGTGAAGACCCATTGAATCAAGTGATGACCTTTCATCTATGGTGTTCATCCAACACTCTAAATGATGATTCGATTAGGCTTCGCCTTTTTTAGCGAATGTTAACTGGTCCAACAGCAAAATGGTACATTGAATTGCCTAGAGCTTCATTTGATAACTTTAGCACCCTTGCCACAACCTTTTTAACCCATTTTCACTTACCCATAAGGTACGAAATAGGAATAGAGCTTCTTACCAATTTCAAACAGATGATGGCCACTCACATATCTGATCATATCCATGAGTGGCGGCGTCATCGTAGAATGGTAAAAACATATGTTCCTGATCAGTTGTTCGTTGAATGGTTTATTAAGTCATTGTTACCTTCTATCATAGAAGATGTGGCAAAGGGAGGGGTCATCACTGAAGAGAAAGTCATTGCTCGTGTGCAATATCTAGACTTGATCTATACTCAGTCTAGCATGCTCTATGAAAAAATACCTGATGCTCCTAGACCGGAATTTTATGTTCCTCCTCCTCCTAAATCAAACAAAGACTCTCATGCCGGCGATGGTGTGATAGGTACGACTAGCACGAAAACCATAAAGGCTACATCAAAGAAAGCTCATATTGTTTCCAATCAAAATGCAAATGAAGAAATTCTTGCCTTGGAGGTAAATGCCATGTCGACTAACAAAGGCAAAGAACTGAAGCAACCAGGGGGCAAGAAGAAAAAGAAATGGAAAAAGAAGAAACAGGGGGAGTCGTCTCCTAAAAAATCTTCTGCAAGCCCTTCTGGAGAAAGGAAACCAAATCATCCATGCTTTATATGCGATGAGGATCATTGGATGAAGGACTATCCACATACAACTGAGCTTAGGAAACTCTTAAAGAATTCAAAAACCTCAGTAGGATTGACTGATCTGTTTCCAAATCGAGGAACCAATCTGGTTGCTAGTGACAATGCTTCCCCATCCCAAGTGCTCATGTTGTCCATTTTGAAATAGAAAAATGATGCTTTGATATCAATAAGGAATAAAGATTACAGGAATCCAAAGCTATCGAACAACAAGGCTACTGATCAACCTAGTAGTTTGACAACAATTTTGACAGAAGTTGGGCCACCCATCATTCCTGAGCTGACGATAAAACTGCCAAAGGGAGTAGTACACAAGTCGACATTTAATCCTCATGCCCAAGAAACACATAATTATAATATAGTAGAGGACCTAGCCTAATCGTCGTCCGCTATATCGACACTTGAGGTACTGCAAAATTGCCCCTCCCAAAAGCAGGCTCTATTATCAGCAATAGGTGGGATTGACCCAACAGATTCCGATCTTGTGGCCTTTAATCATAAAGGATATGACCCTCAGTTACCAGTTCAACTTGCTTTCCTTATTCAAGTGAAAGCCCTCAACAAAACTGTTCATTGAACGATTATTGATGAGGGAGCATCTACATGTATTATGTCAATGAGTTGCTGGAAAACTTTGGGCTCACCACCCTTATCACATTTGTCAATGATGTTGAAAGCATTTGATGGACGAACATACACTCCATACGGGATTTTAAGTAACTTTCAAGTCAAACTGGGGGACAACACAGTAGAAATTGATGTTGAAGTTATCGACGAAAACCTCGATTACAACATCCTACTGGGAAGGCCCTGGATATATGCTATGGCCGCTGTTGTGTCGACATGCTTCAGAAAGATTGCATTTCCTTTCCAAGGAGGAATTACAATCATCAACCAACAAACATTTCTCCCCAACAGTTCGAAAGTTACAGGAAGCATTATGATGATCCACGAGAGCTCTCATTCACTTCAAAATATTGGGGTAGGCCTACTAAAAGACCCGACATTGATGGGTACTTTTGCCCTACCACCTCCAAACGAGCTGGCAGAAGTGGCCACGGTGGGAACCTACAATATGGTGTCTTCCATTCAAAAGATATCCGATCACAATGTTAGCATGGATCATCGCCAGGTTTTGCCTCCAAGCCCAATAGAAATATTGTAGCAATCAATTTTTTCGGCATTGGAGGCAAACCCAAATCAACGCTCATCAAGCGTTTGGATAGATAGGTCTAAGGAATATGGTACCCCTTTAGATCCTTGGTCGCATGTACATTCTACAAACGAAGGAATTGTTCAATCAATGATGATTGACGAGGCACCATGGGAAGATTACCACCATCATTCCCATCTTCCAGATTATAAGGAAGATTGTTCCAGTGACCTTGATCATCCTTCATTATTTGATTTCCTATCGAATACTGTAAATACGGTGGATTCCGAGCGAAACTTGTCCAATATTGAAGAGACTATCGCCATCAATATCTCGACCAAACCAAATGTTGTAGAGAATATTCATGTCGGCAAATCTTGTTCTCCTTCAGAATTGGAAATATATTACGCTCTCTTTCGCGAGTTTAGAGATGTCTTTGCATGGTCATATGAAGAAATTCCAGGCATTGACTCGAGTATAGTTGAACACAAAATAAAGATGTATCCAGATGTTAAACCAGTGCAATAATGACTTCGGTAGGTGCACCCCAAGAAAGTCGCTACCATCAAGGCAGAAGTTGAAAAACTTCTCCATGCTGGTTTCATTTACCCAGTTCCTCTAACCGATTGGGTATCGAATATTGTTCCTGTAATGAAAATGCAAGGAACAATTAGAGTGTGTGTCGATTATAGGGATGTAAATCAAGCTTGTCAAAAAGACAACTACCCTACACCATTCATTGACCAGATAATGGATGAATGCGTCGGATGCGAAATATTTTCATTTATGGATGGATTTTCCGAGTATAATCAAATAAATATCCACCCACAGGACCAGTCAAAGACTGCATTTATTTGTCCATGGGGCACATTCGCTTACCACAAGCTCCCTTTTGGTTTAAAGAACGCAGGGCCAACCTTTCAGAGGGCAATGAATTATGCCTTCCATGACATCAAAAACATCGTTCAACCATATCTCGACAATCTTCTAGCTCATTCGCAAAAGCAGACTGATCATTCGCGGCATTTGAGAGCGATATTTCTGCGTTGCCGACACCACAAGATATGACTCAATCCACACAAATGTGTGTTTTGTGTCGGTTCTGATCATTTACTTAGCTTTGTAGTCTCAAAGGACAATATTCGTCTTGACCCGTGTAAGGTTCAGGCAATCATTGATTTGCCTCCACCTTCAAACTTGCTTCAGATTCAGAAACTCCAGGGGAAAGAAAAATTTCTGAGAAGGTTCATTCCAAATTATGCCGAACTTGCTAAAGGTTATACTCGTCTGTTGAAAAAAGAAGTACCCTTCATCTGGGATAAAGTCGTGCAAGCTTCCTTTGATGCTTTAAAGGAATCCCTAATAAAAGCATCATTAATGTATGCTCCTGATTATCAAAAATATTTTAATCTGTATCTAGCTGTAGCAGATACGACCATAGCAATGGTTTTAGGTCAAGAAGATAATGGAATTGAACATACTATTTATTATTTAAGTCAAAACTTAAATGATACAAAAACCAAGTACTCCTATGTTGAAAAGCTGGCTCTCGCAGCAGTTCAAGCGATACAGAGATTTCGACACTATATCCTCTTTCGAAAAACTATCATTTTGTCCGATTGCAACCCCATGACTTATATATTGTCGCGACAGTTACTGGGGGAAAAATATTCCAAATGGGTAGCAATTTTGCAAGAATTTGATCTAGAATTTGTAAAATCCAAATCAAAGAAAGCCCTGGTTTTTGCGGAGTTACTATGCGAACTCCCATTGTCATCCAACGATTCAACATCCAATGCAACAATCGTGGATGAATCTTTGTTTCTAATATCTTCAAGCGATCCGTGGTATGGAGATATAATCATCTATCTCTATACCCAAATAGATAGGTCTAATACCTCCCATTCATAGCAGCGACGTACTCGATACCAAGCAAAAGACTACATGATCGTCGGTGATACACTTTACCGTCGTGGTATCAATGCAGTTCTGCAGAGGTGCCTCACCCATGAGGAGGCCAAAAAAGTCCTGAATGACTATCATTCAGGTGTGTGTGGGAGGCATCAATCTGGCTACGCTAAAGCACAAAAGATTTTACGAGCAGGGTACTTTTGGCCAACAATGTTCAAGGATTTCATAACCGCAGCCAGAAGTTGCCATGCTTGTCAAATCTTCGATCGCAAAACCAGAATTCCACCTGCACCTCTGCAGCCAGTAGTCGTTGTTGGGCCATTCGCCAAATGGGGCATAGATTTCATGACTTGTAACCCCACCTCGGCTGGCAGGCATGGGTATATCATAGTTGCAGTTGACTATTTTATGAAATGGGTTGAGGCGATGCCTACATTAAACAATAGTGGCAAAACGGCTGCTCTTTTATTTTTCAATCATGTAGTCTCCAGATTCAGTGTTCCACAAGCTATAGTCACAGATCATGGATCGCATTTTCGCAATCACATGATGATTGAGTTCATTGCCAAATTAGGACTGTCCCACGACAGCTCTACTCCGTATTATCTGCAAGCTAACAGACAAGTTGAGGCAATCAACAAATTCCTGAAGCCCATGTTGCAAAGGATGATTGGTGTCCATAAACGGAGTTGGCAATTGATCCTATACTCAGCCTTATGGGCATACCAGACATCGGTGAGGAATGCGACTGGGTTTACACCCTTTTAGCTCGTGTATGGCTTGGAATCAATCTTACCATTTCAGTGTGAAATCTCATCCCTCAAACTATCAATCGATCTCCTCCTCAGAACTTCAAAAGAAGAGGCTCGTTTCTTGGAATTAATCCAATTGGATGAAACCCATCGTGATGGCGCCTTGGCTAAAAAAGTGCATAAGAAACGAGTCAAGGCGTAGTTTGACAAGAATGTCAAACCCCGTGTCTTCTTAGAAGGCGACCTAGTCTTGCTTTACGACCAGGAATCTGATAAATTGGGAGAAGGTAAGTTCCAGTCTTTATGGATGGGCCCCTATATTTTTAAGCATGTATTAGCAAAAGGAGCCTCCGAGTTAGTGGATTATGATGGGATTCCATTGGCGCAACCCCGCAACGGGTTGTACCTTAAGCGTTACTATGCTTAACTCAGTATAGTAACCCCTATGCTTTTGTTACATTTTTATTTTCGCTAAGAGCAACCATTTTTGGTTAGGTAATCCACTTTTGCATTTGTTATAGATGTCGAACCCATTGGAATCATTTGCTAGATATTCTGACAAAGCAAGCCGTAGTTCGCGGAACCTATCTTCTCTGGCCTGGGCCATCTTTGATCCAAGTGGCGAGTTAGTAAGTTTCAGAGGGGTATGTATTGGCCGATCAATGAACAACATCGTTGAATACAACACGTTGATAGAGCTCCTCTCTGATGCCATCACACATGGCATACGCCAACTTGTTGTCAGGCTAGACTCACAGCTCATCATTCTACAGCTCACTGGTATCTATTCTGTACGGAATCCAGCGATCTATCGCATGTTCCTAAGGGTCAAGATTTTGGAAAGACAGTTCGATTCTATCCAATATCAACATATTTCCAAAAACTTAAACACATTAATAGATTCATTGGCAAATTATGTGTTAGATATGTTAGCCTCCTGCTGCAGCAGGTTACTCATATTTCATGATTGACATTTTTACAGGCCAAATATGTCATACTTCGCATGCTGCAATGTTCCATATTTGCTTAACAGTCTCCAAGCGAAGAAGGCTACTCAGAGTTCATTCAATTGCCTTCCAAATTTTTGAGAAGTTATCCCGGCATCGCCAAGTTTCAGTTAAAGGGAGGTCCAAACAGCTTAATCTTGGTCTCCCTAGGTTTAAATTTAATGTTTTAGAATATAGAGAATGTAAATCTGTCCAAACAGCTTAATCTTGGCAGATTCTTAGATAGGTAGAGAATCAAAGGAGCTCAACAGTTTAATCTGGGCCCTCGGATGAAATAAGGGTAGTCTGTAGATAGGAAAGCATGAAAATAAAAACGGAATGATGGGTTTGCAAGTCTAAGTGCACCCAAATCAAAAGAAGAAAAAAATGTTAGGTAAGTAGGCTGGGTAGGTAGTTTTGAGGTTGTTGAATCCTAACTACTAATCAGTTCCAGGTTTTCAGGTGTCATCTCTACTCAGGACACAATCAGCAGGCAGTTCTATGCGAGAAGCTCAAAAGAGGTATAACTAACTCCCTTTCTCCACTTCTCGCAATCATTAACTAACTTCCCCAAAAGAGGTCAAGATCTGCTTGATACCTCTTAAGTTTCATCATTTTCATAGCATTTGCTTGGGTAAAAATATACTTTACTCAAAGTTGTTCCATACTCTCTCTGAAGAATGGTTCTATCCCCTTGTAATAGCCTAAGGTCTCCTGAACTTAGCGCTTTCTTACCATCTCCATATTAACCACTAACATTATTATTTAACTCCTTATATTTTCCCTGTCCCCGTACTAAAATTATGTAAATCATCCCCTATGTAAATATCCCTCCCCTTGGTTGCATAATAACCATAAGTACCCCCGGAATTGCTCGGTTTACCTGAAACTTAGCAAGAACCCTCATGCTTCCCCTTCAAGCCATTTTTCAAATAAAATGGACTCCTTCCAGAGTATAAACTCCCTTTGAGGCGATCAGACCCCTTCTGAAGCCTCAAATGCTTTTCGCACCCACTTACTTACTCCTTTCGACCACAGCAAACCTCTTGCCGACTTCCTTAACACTCCGCAGACCATAGAAAGCCAGATCGCATCGCAAGATCGCAGTTTCCTCTCCATGCAAGTTATGACCCATCCTTCGCCACCCGACGCGATATCGCGATATCGGCGGTCGGCGGTCGCAAGCACCAAATGTCCAACTGAAACACCCTTCGTTCCCCGCCGATGCGATATTGCGATCGCATCGGAGAAGTTCATCGCATCGCCTTCAGTATCAGCACCCCGCCATGTCACTTATGTACCAGGGACCCACCGCAGACTGACGTCGTCTGCCATACTGCTGACGTCATGCTGACGGCAGCATCCAGAAAGCCGAAAATTCACGCAGGAAGAGAAATCGCACTTCGGAGCTCCAGAACAAGAAACCGAGGCAGTTTTTGATGCGCGATTAGCGCATCGCTACGGGAAATAGGCCGTTTCAGGGAACATTTGGGGAATCTTTTGATTCCTTGGCCCATTGAGCGCCGAAAAAGCCCGAAAATCGCCCGATCATGCCAAATTGGTCCGGTTTACAGACAGCAGAGGATAAATGACAGAGTTTAAAGTGTATCAGATCAAATCATCAGGTATCAAGCGTGTCAAAGAGTATCAGTAGGCAGTGGAAGCCATCAATGTAGCGGAAAAGAGTATCAGTGAAAATCTTAAGCAAGCGGCCCAAAGCAGGAGAACATTTAATAGCTTCCAGCAGAGTCAAAGAAAGAGGGCGAAGCCACTCAAAGCCCTCAAATCATAATCATTGCACATTTAACTCGCACCAGAGCAGAACTACAGATCCCAAAGCACAATCATTCCAGCAGCACTACATCAAGCCTCCAAGGGCCACATTGTAGTCTTTTCTGATTCAACTGCCTCTAGCGCAGCCAAAAGGGTTTACCTACATTAAATTCCAGCAACACTTAGATTTTTGAAGAGTTTTTCTAGCATACCTCTTTAGGTCAATTGTAATGAATGTCTTTCCGATATTTTGCTTATATATACCACCTTGAATAATGTTGTGAGGGGTTGGTTGGTTGGTAGGTTGGTTAGTCAGTGAGTCTAAGACATTGCTTAGTCTGCTTCCCAGCAATTTCTCCAAGCAGAGACCCGCACTGTAACTGTCATATTTTCTATAATCAAAGATTGCTGAAAGCGTGGAGTTCGAAACTACTTGATGTGTTCATTTGGCCAAGGAATGATTACGGAATTCCTGTGCTTCTACATGATTCAATAAGTGTTTCTCTCCTCTGTTAATTTTCATGTTTTTACCACCGTTCTGCCTTCTAAATTGCAGGAAAAAAGAATAGCTTAAGATTTGTTTCACTACACCTTACGTTCAATTTCTGCATTTTTCTATGTTTTCATCAGAAATAGCTATGAGCTTGTATACTTAAATGATCTTGTTTACGCTGTCTCTTTCACATATGAATGAATATTTAGGAATTCTTAACTGCTCCTAGATCCCCATTCATCCATTTCTCCTCTTTTTCAGCATGATGAAATGATTCTCCTTTTCCTTTCATCCCTGATTTTCATTCCATCCTTTCAGTAGATTGATAATTGTATCCTGTGTGGCTATCCTACTCCATAATCCCCTTGTGACCAAGAAAACGCTATAGCAAGCCTTAATCCATGACTCCACGCCCAATGGTTCGAAACTTATCACACCTTACCTTGCCTCTTTGTTTGAGATTCCTACCTTCCATCCAAACACAAACAAAAAACCCTTGAGCCAAAAGCTAGCCTAAAATCATCTACAAAAGTTGAATCATTAAAGAGAGAGCCCTCTCTGATTGCAAGTGGGCTAGAACCTACAATCCAAAGATTGGTTTGTGGTTACCTCGGTCGTATCCTTATAAGGAGCCTAGGGACAACCTGAGTGATAACAGATTTCACTACAAATATTAGTAGATATAGATAAATTTAGACAAATGACCAATTTATTCAACAAGGAGATTAAAAGGAAACTTTGTTAAATGCTATACAATCGAATTCTCATGTTGTCAAAGTTCTGTTACGAGAAGCATCCTAGTTAGATACTAGAATGGTTTGAAAGAATTAATGTGCCAAATGACCATCAATCACAATCTTTGGGAATAATTTTAAGACCAGGCAATTTTGAACTTTCACAAATTTGTTGGCTTTCTATCTGTCAGTTTTTCCTCAAGCTTAATACCTAGTCATATTCATAATTGGACTTTCCATGGAGCCATGAAGAAGAAAATAGATTTTAACGAGTTGTAATGTGTATCATGTGTTATTATGTATGTCATGAGCAATGTATTTAAACCATTGAGAGTATTAGCTACAAGATTATTGAGAGTATTGGGGTATTGAGAACTATGGCTACAAGGGCAATGAGAATATCATGTTAAAATCATCTTGAACAAGATTTAGAGCACTTAGCAAAGGTGTTTAGAAGCATTGGCTACAAGAAGAAGGGAATTAAGATGAATTTCGTAAAGATAAGGAGATGTCACAATCCCACAACACCCAAGATTCCAACAACATTGTTAGGAAGGCTTACCTCTCTTCTATATAAGGGGAAACTGATAATATTGTTTAGGTCTTCAAAAAGAGAAATATTATAACCACATTCAAGCCTTTGATTACTTTGAAACAAATGATGAACTCTATTAAAGATAACATTGATAACGACCAACTAAAATGTGTCTACAAGGTTGCTTACTCCTCCGGTAGGTGTTATATTGGTGAAATACGGAGATCTTTTAAAACTAGGAGAAAGGAGCATCAAGCTGACATTAAAAATGAACATATATGCTCCTTAGCCCTAGTAGAACATTTGGTTAAAACTAAACACCATGTCTATATAGAGGAGACTCGGGGCCTTGCTAGAGAAAATCATTACTACAAATGTTGTGTAAGAGAGGCTTTGGAAATTGTCAATAATCCAAATAATTTGAATATAGATGATGGTCTTGATATTAGTAGAAGTTGGATTCCCTCTATCAATCAGCTTAAAACCCAGAACAATCAGACTAACTTTGTTTCCTCCTTGTTTATTTGTCTTCATCCTCCTATCTCCCCTTTGGTTCTTTCTCCATTTTTGCCTTTCCCTTTGCTTATATTCCTTGCCTTGCATTTTATCATTGTTTTCCATTAATCCTTCTTTGCTTTATATGTATTGTCTTTAGGGTTATTAACTATGATACTTGTCATTATTATTATTATTATTATTTTATTATACTTGTTCTTTATCATTATTATCACATTATTATATATAGTATTGTGTTATTAAATATTAATATGATACTATTAATAATAAAAATATGTATTATCAATAATAATACTTAATATTATTATTCTGCTACTTATTACTAGTTAGAATAAATCATTATTATGGTTAATTATTAATTAATAAAATTTAGTATTATTAAATTATTGTTTCTGTGATATTATTAATATATATATATTTAGGTTTATTTCCTTGGTTGTTTCCATATAGGTTTCCTTGTTTGGTGTAGCTAACCTTTCATCATTTCCCTCCAACATCTTGTATTTATGATCCTCTTCCTTCCTTTTAATTTACTTGACTATTTGTCCCAAGGATGAATATGGTTATTAGATTCGAAACATTGATTGTCAAAATGACTATTATGGGAAATATTTCAAAAAATATGTCCAAGAATCCATCCCATAAGAATCTTGAAGTTACCATTGCTTCCAATGTTTCTCACAAGTCTAAAAAAAGGGCTTTCAAGAGGAAAAATAATGAATGCAATACCTATAGTTCAAGGAAGCATATTAAATAGATGATTTTTTTTAATTTCCCATAATTTTTTCCCATAGGCTTCTCAAGTTAAAATAAAGGGCATTCAATGAAAAATAAAAATGAAATAATATAGACCATTACAATTTCTATGAAACTCACAAGTTGTTCGGAAATACTTGTGTTTCCTCCATCAATAGCACCACAACCAAGCCTATGGTCTCATGAAAATTATTTACAGTGCTAAAAAAAGTTCCTAACTAATTGTAAGTATTTGAAGCTATGTTAGATGATTTAGATAATCGTAACAATTATTGTAGACGATACATTAATTACAAGAATTAAATAGACAACAAAAGGTTTCTATAAAATTTCCAAGTTGTCCAAAATTAGTTTTGATGGGACCAGCCCGTTAACAAAAGGATTGAAGTTAATTAAACAATGATTAATATTTTGAATCAAGTCAAAGCAATCATCGTTAACATTAAACAGTTGATTAGCACAGATATTTTTGGTTTTGGATTGATGGCATAGTTATTGCTAGTACATTGGTAGGTGAGAGATGACACCTATCCTCGCCTCGGTCTTCACCCTCCGCGCTTTGACTATACTCCTCCTTCCTGCTTTTCACATGTCACTTTGATGTTTGGTTTTTGCTCTGCTCATAGTGAGGGTTTGTGAGGATTTGTCTGCAGCTGTGTTAAGTTCTGTAATGGCGCTTTTTCCGCACCTGGTTATGGATTCCTCTGCCTGGTTTATTACCCTTCCCTATGGACGCTGCTATCTCTGTTGTTCTCTTAGCTTTCTCTGTATGTATTACTCTTGTTGCATTTCTGGTTAATTTGTTGTTATCTCTCCGTGGTTTTCAGGGTGCGGTCACAACGGACCCCTGTGCTCGGCTTCGACAGATTCCGGCATGGTAAGTCTTTTCCTTCCTTGTTATAATTGTTTTCTCAGTTTTACTGTAATACCAAGGGTGGTCGCTCCATGTGAGCAGGGCTCCCTCTTGTGTCTATGACCCAGTTTCAAGTTCGTTCTGTCGGTGCTTTCTATCCTTCTGGTAAGCTAAGTTAACACCCTCTCCTTCACTGCTTGCCACTACTTCTCACAACTTGTTTCTGGAACGCAAACATTAACATTTCTATGTTGTCCCTTCTATAGGTTGGGGTTTGGCTCCAGGTTGAGTCGCTACTCGGATTCTATTAGTGAAAGTGGTAGGGTCGTTCTCTGTTATAGTCTTTTCGTTTATAAACTTCCTTCTTCGGGTCCTTCGCTGGTATAGTCTACGATTATGTTAGAAAAATGAGAGGGTTGGCTCCTCTGTCTGTTGTTTTGCACCCAATGACCTTCGGTTGCAAGTTGTAAATATTTTCTTTCTTTCGGCAGTACTGTAGCTATTCAGGGTTTTCAAACCCTAGCTTTGTTGTTTGTTTTTGTCTAAGGAGGAAGTCATTCCATTTTGTTGTTGTTGGTCTTACGCACTTGACAATTTCATTTGTTTCTGTATGCCAACATTAAATTGTATATAGTGGGAAAAAAAAAGTATTTGATTACATATACCTCTATCATGAAGGCATTCTACAGTGTTTGAATTCTCCTAGCTCACTTCTATGGTTGTTGCTTGCACCGTGTATCTGGAACTTATACTGTTTGCTGGGATTACGTAATTTTGTTCTCCTATTAATGCTATGCTCCTTATTTTTGTTGTTTGAAGTTAAGAACTCTGTCTCTGTCTATTAGAAAAGATTTCTAGGAATAAAGGAATGCATTTCTTTGTTTAATTGTCATACACAGTGATTAATGGGAAAAGAAATGAAACGAAAGATTGCTTGTTACAGATGGACTCAGAGACTTAGATTTTTTACAATTATTTACTTTTGTATTCTATTCATGTTCTTTTCAATCGAATTTTTCAAAAATGTATTACATTGGCTTTTGTATTGTTTTCCCACAGTTACCTGAACTGTTCAAAGTTATTCTTCAGTTGCTTTTACAGTTACATAATTAATAACTATTTCAGGTCTTCTTGTGTTGTAAGATATACAATTTATATTTTTTTTAAAATGAAAGAAAACAATTGTAAGATGAATTAACAAAAAGACAAAAAGTGTGGCGGTAATGACCCTAAACTAACTATACTATTCCTAGATATCCCTTAACTAATAATGAAATTAAAAAAACAAGTTACTAAACATTGTTTTGATCAACAAACATAAAGAAAACCAAATGATGATAAACCTCTCCTCCTTAGTTGAGACCAAACACTCAGTCATGGTACCCTTAGCTGGATGCTCCTACATCAGGCTCCCGGGGTAAGAAAAATTCATAACTCCAGTCCATGAGCTTCTTGACTAAATAACTTGTCTGCTGTATCTGTTTGGCGTTAAGCCATGAACTGTCCTCAATGGGACGGTTCTTACACTTGACCAGATACTTTAGGTATTCCTTCCGCTTAGTTCACCTGGCCACCTTAGTGTCAAGAATCCTCTCAATCTTAAGGGGATGAGCTGAAGGCATCTGTCTCATCCAAGTCTCACTCCCTTCCTATGTGTCCCTGTAGGCTGTGATGTATTGTCTTCCTCAGGACTAGCAATATATGGAAACAAGTCTGCCACATTGAAAATGGGCAAGATGCCTATTCCTGGTGGCAGCTGTAACTCATAAGCATTGGCTGAAAATTTTTGGAGAATTTTGCAAGGCCCAATCTTTTTGTACTTCAGTTTGTTGTATGCACCTCTAGGAAAACGTTCCTTGCGCAAATGTGTGAGCACTTCATCCCCCACATCAAATTGTACTTCTCGCTGTTTTGAGTTGCCCGCTGCTTATACTTTTGACTGTTGTCCTACAAATTCTTCTTTACCTGCTCGTATAGATCATTCATTGCTTTGGCAAAATCTTTTCCATCTACACTCCATCTTTCCTGTTGTCCTAGATCTCATAGCTCATGCACTCCGCGAGGATGCATGCCATATAAGATCTGGAAAGGATTGTAACCCGTGCTACGATTGGGTGATTCGTTGTAAGCGAACTCCGCTTGGGCAAGTACCCGATCCCACATTCGTGAATTTTCACCAATCAAACTTCATAGCAGGTTTCCCAAGCTCCTGTTTACCACATCTATTTTCCCATCGGTCTACGGGTGATAAGCAGAGCTAAAACTTAATTGTGTGTCCATCTTCTTCCACAAGGTGCGCCAGAAGTGCCCTGTAAACTTCACATCCCTGTCGGAAAGAATGGACTTAGGTAGTCCGTGTAGCCTGACAATCTCTGTGAAAAATAAGAGGGCCACGTGAGTGGCATCACTAGTTTTTTTACAAGGGATGAAATGTGCCATCTTTGAAAACTAGTCTATTACTACCATCACTGAATGATAACCTCGTTGCGTCCTTGGTAGACCCAAGACAAAATCCAAACTGACTAAGTCCCACGGTCTACTTGAAATGGGCAATGGTGTGTAGAGTCTTGTATTCTGGCTGTGTCCCTTCGCCAACTAACGCACTTTACATGTGGTCATAAATCTTTGCACATCCCTTCACATTCTTGGCCAATAATAAAAATGGTTGAGATGATCTAATGTTTTGTCTATGCTGAAATGCCCGGCTAGACCTCCATTGTGCTTCTCCAAAATGATATTCTCTCTCATCAAACAATCAGGAATGCATAATTGTCCCCTTTTAAACAATAGCTTCTCCTGAAAATTATAGTCCAACCATGGAGTATTGTTTCTCAGCAAAGGATTCTGACCGGCTTCATAAGCCTCTTTGAAATCCGCGTTAGTCTGATACAAGTCTTTCAAATGCTCAAAGCCCAGCACTTGTAACGCACTCTCCTGCAAGAAAAAGGCTCTTCTGCTCAACACATCTGCCACCTTGTTGGCCTGCCCGCTACTGTGTTTCAACACAAAGGTGAAACTCTATAAATATTTAACCCACTTAGCATGCTTGTGATTTAGCTTATGTTGTTGCATCACGTATTGCAGTGCAGAATTATAGAGAATAAAACAAACTCACTCCCCAACAGATAGTGTCTCCAATGCTTCAGTGCTTGGACGACAACATAGAATTATTTTTCATAAGATGAATACTTTTGTCTGCTCTCATTCAACTTCTCACTGAAAAACGCAACAGGTTTGCCTTCTTGGCTAAGTACAACTCCAATGGTCATACCGCTTGCATCACGGCGAACCTGAAAAAGTTTTTTAAAATCTGGCAATCTCAGGATTGGTCTTTCTATGATCTTGTTCTTCAGTAGCTAAAAGCTCTTCTCTGTTTCCTCGGTCCAACGAAAAGGCTGACTTGCCTTTTTTATAGTGTCCAACATAGGTGCGCAGATTTCACTAAAATTCCTTATAAATTTATGGTAAAAACTTGCCAGCCCATGAAAACTACGTACCTCAAACAGACTTTTTGGGGATGGCCAGTTAACGATTGTTGCAATCTTCTCTGGGTCCATCTTCAACTCATTCTCTGCAATCACAAAACCCAGATAAACCAGTTCTCTTTGAAGAAAAGTACAATTTTTAATTTTTTTTTTCAGATTTATCAGCAGCTTATTCGGCTACAATTTTTCCAACACACTTTGAACATGTCGAAAGTGTTCCTCCTTAGTCTTGTTGAAAATTAATATATCATCAAGATACATTATTACAAACTTTCCAATGAACTCTTTCAGCATTTCGTTCATCAGTCGCATAAAGGTACTAGGGGCATTACTTAATCCAAATGGCATTACCAGCCACTCATACAACCCTTCATTGGTCTTGAAGGTTGTCTTCCACTCGTCCCCTTCCTTGATTCGAATCTGATGATAACCACTCTTCAGATCAATCTTTGAGAAGTATGCTGCCCCGCTCAGGCAGTCCATCATATCGTCCATCTGTGACAGTGGAAATTTGTACCTGATGGTAATCTAGTTGATGGCCCTTGAATCTATGCACATTCGCCATTCTCCTCCTTTCTTGGGAGCGAGAACTGTTGGAACTGTGCAGGGGCTCAAACTCTCCCTTATCAGCCATTTATCCAGCAATTCCTGCACCTTTTTTCTGATTTCCTCATTATCTTTGGGGCTCATCTGGTATGGTGCCTTATTTGGTAGACTTGCTCCAGGTATAAAGTCAATATGATGACTTATACTTCTCTTGGGAGGCAATTTATCTGGTAAATCGTCCACTACTATATCGCTGAATTCCTGCAGCATTTTTTGAATCTCTGTAGGCAAATCAGACACTTCTATGTGTAACAGCACTGTTTTTTCCCTTCTCACAACAGCATAGTTCACCACACTATCTTCAATCTGCTTCAAAAATTGTTTTCCACCCATTAGTAACACTTTCATCCCGCTTGTTTCTATTGTCTCCTCCTCCTTGATGGGCACAAGTGTGTGTTTGATCCCATCTTTGACAAACTTGTAACAGTTTGTCTTCCCATCATGCACTACCTTCCGGTCATACTACCATGGCCTTCCTAGCAGTATATGACATACGTCCATTGGCATAATATCACAAATAACCTTGTCTTTATGCCTGCCAATATGGAACTCAACTTCACATTATTCGTCAACTAATAGTTGATGGCCTTTCTACAACCACAATACCTTGTAGGGAGTGGGTGTTTCAGCCGCTTCAAACCCAACTTCTCTACCATCTCTGTGGCAACCAAATTATCCGTACTCCCACTGTCGATCATCAACTTGCAGCATTTTACGTGCAATTTACAAACTATCCAAAATAATGCTTTCCTTTGAGTTTGTTCAGTTATCTCTTTCACTGGTTTTAGCAACACTTTATTCAGAACTAAGGCTTCCCCTGTTTCCGACACATTTTCTGCTTCCTGGGGTGGTGCAACAAACGCTCCTCTTTGAACAGCTTGTTTCACTTCAGGACATTCGGAAGACCTGTGCCCCCACTTGTGGCACCTGTAGCACTTATAGTTAGCTCCTCTGCCTCGACCATTTCCTCTTCCTTGCTAATATGGCCTTCCACCTCTAGTGTTGTCTCCTTTTTTTGTTGTCCCGGAAGTTTTGGAACTGCTGCCTTCTTCATTATTGCTGGCAGTTCGTCCTCTTCCATAGGAAGATCCTCTTCCTCTACTGGTTCCCCATCCTCTCCTAGCATTTTGTTTTCTGGTGATCTTCTCCTCTGCCTTCATGGCACTCTGGTAGGCTTCCTCTATATTTTTCAGGGAAAGAATGTTGATTTCATCCAATATTTCCAATCTCAGACCATTTACATACCTTGTTGTTTTTTCTGGGGTATCCTCTGTGTAACTAGCTCTTAAATTTACCTGGGATAATTCTTCAGTATATTCTCTCACTGTCGTCCCTTTTTTCCTCAAATTCTGCACTTGCCGATGCAGTGTAATCTGGTAATCTTTGGGCAGAAATTTACCTTTCAACTTGGCCACCATTCTTAGCCATTTCTTTATTGGCAACTTGTTCATCCTTCTTCTTTCCGCTTGGACATTATCCCACCATAGGGCTGTGTGTCCTTTCAGCTTTGTTGCAGTGAACTTAACTCTCTGATCTTCACTGACCTCTTCATATTTGAAATATTTGTCCAATTCGTTGATCCAGTCCAACAGAACTTCTGTGGACAAGCCACCATCATAATTTGGAATCTCTGGCTTAGGCTTGCTACTAGCCAATAAGACCGACCTCAACAATCTCATTTCCGACCCTTCTTCATCCAATCCATCTATTGTAACTATGGCTTCTTCTTCGCTGTCATCTCCCATCTCCAAATCCCTTCTCCTTCCTCCTTCAACTGCCTCCAAACGGGAAGTAAGGATCCTGATTTCCTCCCATAATCCTTCCTCTACTGCTCTCCGAGCACCTCTTCCATGACCTCGTCTTCCAACCTCCATTTCTCAGGAAAAATCCAAATCCCTCTCTAATACCACAATATGATGGGACTAGCCTGTTAACGAAAGGATTAAAGTTAATTAAATAATGATTAATATTTCAGATCAGGTCAAAGCAATCATCGTTAACATCAAACAGCTGATTAGTGTATACATTTTTGGTTTTGGATTGATGGTGTAGTTATTGCTGGTACATTAGTAGGTGAGAGGTGACACCTATCCTCATGTCAGTCTTCACCCTCCGCGCTTCGACTATACTCCTCCTTCCCGCTTTTCACTTGTCACTTTGATGTTTGGTTTTTCCTCTGCTCACAGTGAGGGTTTGTGAGAATTTGCCTGCAACTGTGTTAAGTTCTGTAATGGCACTTTGTCCACACCTGGTTATGGATTCCTATGCCTGGTTTATTACCCTTCCTCGTGGACGCTGCTATCTCTGTTGTTCTCTTAAATTTCTCTGTATGTATTACTCTGGTTGCATTTCTAGTTAATCTGTTGTTAACTCTCCGTGGTTTTCAGGTTGTGGTCACAACGGACCCCTATGCTCGGCTTCGACAGATTCTAGCAAGGTAAGTCTTTTCCTTCCTTGTTATAGTTGTTTGCTCAGTTTTACTGTAATACTAAGGGTGGCCGCTCCTTGTGAGCAGGGCTCCCTCTTGTGTCTGTGACCCAGTTTCGAGTTCATTTTGTCAGCGCTTTCTATCCTTCTGGTAAACTAAGTTAACACCCTCTCCTTCACTGCTTGTTACTGGTTCTCACAACTTTTTTCTAGAATGCAAACATTAAAATTTCTCTGTTGTCTCTTTTGCAGGTTGGGGTTTGGCTCCAGATTGAGTTGCTTCTCATATTTTATCAGTGAAATCGGTAGGTTCATTCTCTGTTATAGCCTTTTAATTTATAGACTTCCTTCTTCGGGTCCTTCGCTAGTATAGTCTACTATTATGTTAGAAAAATGAGAGGGTTGGCTCCTCTGTCCGTTGTTTCGCGCCCAATGACCTTCGGTTGCAAGTTGTAAATAATTTTCTTTCTTTCTGCAGTACTGTAGCTATTCAGGGTTTTCAAACCCTAGCTTCGTTGTTCGTTTTTGTCTGAGGAGGAAGTCATTCCATTTTGTTGTTGCTGGTCTTACGCACTTGAAAATTTTATTTATTTCTGTATGCCAACATTAAATTGTATATAATGGGAAAAAAAAAGTATTCAGTTACATATGGCTTACCTCTGTCATGAAGGCATTCTACAGTGTTTGAATTTTGCTAGCTCGCTTCTATGGTTGTTACTTGCGCTGTGTATCTAGAACTTATAGTGTTTGCTGGGATTACGTAATTTTGTTCTCCTGTTAATGCTATGCTCCTTATTCTCGTCGTTCGAAGTTAAGAACTCTCTCTATGTCTATTAGAAAATATTTCTAGGAATAAAGAAATGCATTTCTTTGTTTAATTGTCATACATAGTAATTAATGGGAAAAGAAATGAAACGAAAGATTGCTTGTTATAGATGGACTCAGATACTCAGGTTTTTGACAATTATTTACTTTTGTATTCTATTCCTATTCTCGTCAATTGAACTCTTCAAAAATGTATTACATTGGCTTTTGTATTGTTTGCCCATAGTTACCTGAACTGTTCATAGTTATTATTCAGTTGATTTTACAGTTACATAATTGATAACTATTTCGGGTCTTCTTATGTTGTAAGATATACAATTTATATTTTTTTAAATGAAAGAAAATAGTTGTAATATGAATTAACAAAAAGACAAACAGTGTGGCGGTAACGACCCTAAACTAATTGTATTGTTCCTAGATATCCCTTAACTAATAATGAAATTAAAAAAACAAGTTCCTAAACACTGTTTTGATCAACAAACATAAAGAAAACCAAATGATGGTAAACCTCTCCTCCTTAGCTGAGACCAAACACCCAGTCATGGTACCCTTAGTTGGATGCTCCTACATCAAGTTTCCTTAATCAATTATAGCATTACAACCATGTTTATGGTCTCATTAATATTGTTTATAGTGTTGACAATTTTTTCCCATATTTTTGCCTGAGAATGGTAAGTATTTGAGACTATATTGGACATTTGAGATAATTGTAATAAAAATTGAGACTATATTTGACAATTGAGATCATTGTAATAATAATTGAAGGTTTCTTGTCAATTACAGAAAGTAAAGCTTGATTCAAAAAATCCTAGGTTATAGTTGCTAGAGCTAGACTCGCAGTGTTGGTTTGTCCTCTATTCAATGTAGGCAAAGGCAGACTATAGGGATTTTACCATTCATTTAGATTATCAGGATTTGACATGACCATTGAGTATCAACCAAGAAAGTTGAACGCAACCACAATTTCCTTAAGCAAGAAGGTGCAAATTACATCCTTAGAGGAAGAGAAGTTGTCAATGCCCATGGGTAGCCAAATGCAAGTTTTCAGGAACTTGCAAAAGAAAGCCAAAGAATGATTGCACAAAGATCCCCACAACATTGAAAATCATGAAGTCAGTGAAGGAAGATAAGACATAGACATTTTGGATGGACAATAGCTTATTATAATTTGATGAGTGCATCTATGTGCTTATGTTGTCTATCCTTTGTAAGGAACTCTAAAGGAAGTGCCACGATTTGCCTTGATTTTCCCATCTAGGACAACGAAGAACAATGACATCACAAAAATGATGTTATTATTGAGAATATACGAAGCGAAACATGGAAAAATACATCCAAACGTATCTTGTGTTCCAACAAGACAAGGAAAACATCAAGATGCAAGACAATTTTCTACATCATTTACCAATGCTAGAGAGACTTTGGGTGAGTGTATCTATATAATTCAGCAAACAACTAAGATTCATAGGATGGTCTGGATAGAGAGTTTTTTTTTTTTTTCATAACCGATTTGTTGATGAGTTTGACCTGTCATTTGTAGACCAATGTGTGGAAATAATGTATCAATTATCTTTTGGAGGGTTCCTTATGTTCTAAAATCAATGTATTTGCATATTAGAGTTGATTCTCCTAACTTGATAATTACTTGTGATATTAGTTTCCCTTTTATTACTTTATTATTTGATCTTCAACAAGAAATTATCAACCATAAAATACATGAATATCACAGGAACACAAAGACCACAAAACATATTCTCCATACTAGGGGAAAACCCCTCCAAGGGGGAAAACCCAGGAAAAACTATTCTCTTCTGATAGAATCATATTAAAATGAGACCTCCAAGACCCAAAGGCCAAACCTCCTCCAAGCACCATTTATCTCTCCAAAATTCTTTCTCAATCAAGTCAAAGTTCACCAAGTCAAATATGGTCAACCTCCACAAATTATGTTCCAATTCAAAATCTCATCCCTCTAACACATGTGGGAAAAATAGTCCAAGAACTTAGATCTTATTTTTGTTCATTAGTTTTCTCCTTCTTCATGTTCTTTTCTCTTCCTTTCTTATTTTCAATTTCAAAGATCGAACTTAATTAATGTGCGTCAAAGAAGGATGAGTTATCCTCTATATATAGTCATCCAAGAGAGAGAAAAGGTGCCCAACATGGCCAACTTGTCATGGTAGGGTCAAATTTGTCTTGGAGGACGAAATGACTCTTCTAGACTTAACAAAATAAATTTTATTTTGTTACAAAGAGTCCAAATGGGATTATAATACATGACAAATGTTCTTCTGACTTGACAAATGTTCTTATTTGACTTTAAAGACCCTAGGAGCATGAAGAACATGCTTTGAGCTAGACTTGAGCATAAAACCCATGCTATAACAAATAAAATAAAATGTTTTTCCTTATACAAATTCATGATTACAAATGTCATTATGAAGACTAAATCTAGTTACATTCTCCAAAAATCCCTCTTAACTAGGGAGGTATTCATAATTCCATCATGAGGTAAAAGGATTCTCAAATTGAAGTATTCTCACAAGAAAAGTTAAATTGATAACCCATATTTAAGCATCAACATCATAACCAAAATTATCAAACATATCAAGGCCTTGACTAACAAGCTCTATCTCTCCACTAGATCAAAGCACAATGTTGGGAGGCTTTACGTGAGACACCACACTACCTCTCAATGCACACCTCATCTATATGTTTACTGGGTATGTCCTTTTAGGACTATTCTTATCTTGGATTCCAAATCCTCAAAGAATAGTAGTCTCTTTGACCACTCTTGTGTTGGATACCCTGTCCAATCCTCAAAGAGTGTCATTCCACATGATTACTTCCTTGGCTTTCCCAATCCTCAAAGAGTACCAATCATAAATGCATATCCAATCCTCCATTTTCATTCTCCCTCCATGGCCTTCATTAGACGTACGATTGTTAGTCTTGGCCGAGTGCATGACACATGAAGAAGAGAATAAAATTTCCATCATCACTCCCTCTCAATTAGAGAGGAGATTCATCACTTCCTTTTAACTAGGAATACATAACCACAAGCTTTTTAGCTTGTCTCAAACTTTATCAATACATCAACTACTTGTTCTTTCATGGAGATATTTAAGTAGTTATACAACTCCTCCTTTTCTTTGCATCTCATCATATTGATCTTTTACATTTCAGAATTTTATGGATCCAATCTCTTTCTTCAAATTGTGATAGGCTTTAGGCCGTCAACCTTTCATATCACTTTCCTCCAGTCATCATCAACAAAGGAATTATATTGAGCCGATCAAAGTAGAGCTATTCATAGCTCCCTCTAATCATGAAAGTTATCTTCGTTGTCATCAAAACATAAACATCATGTTATATTTTTGCACTGCTACCTTTCAATCCCAAGATGATATAGACATATTGGCCATATAATCCTCCAAGGACTACCAAATCCATCAACTCAATCCATGTATCCTTTGAATTGAGTTAAGAACAAATAGTTGTAGATACACTTGCCTCAACTACCATTATGCATTTCTGCAACATTCTTCTAGGTAGAAAAACCATATACCAACCATATCATCAATGTCAAATCATTAGAGTTACCGAGTCATGATGGCCTTTTTGTCAAGATATCAAGTTATGCTACTTGCTCTTTCTAATGTCACCATTCCTTTGCATGATCTATCTTCATGCTTTTATCATTTCAATCATCGATCAATGTGTTCATGTAATGAACTAATCAAGCTTCAATATCACATCCATTAAAGTTTCTTCATCTCCCTCTGAAGTTATCAATCTTTCATACTTCATAAGATGTTGACCAATATCATCATGTATCAAGAAATTGAATGGAAGAGTCCTTTAGGACTCGTTATGCTCATGCTACCAAGAATATATAATCTTTTCTAATGGAAGATCTCTTAAATATATTCATACCTCTTCCTTCAAGTAGCCATTTAATCAACCTCATTATGTTTCAGATTGATTGCTTTGATCTGGTCTTCTCGTCTATCATCCTTAATATTATCATCAAGGAACAAGAGTTTAACCATGTTCTTGTTCATTTATCATTCTTGTCCTACTATTATAATATTGGTAGTCTTCATTTATACTTGCAATTCTCACCAGTAGAAGCAACCAAGCAAAATATACAAAGACAAAAACATAATGTCAATATTTTCAATCTAGGGTTTTCCATGATTTCTCAGAAAATGTACCACTAGGGTTATAGTTACAAATCCTAGACATTCCTTGATCCATCTCTCATTAGGGATATTACTTTAGCGGAAATACCTAATCCTATGGTTTTTTACTTCAAGACCTCTTAATCCAACCCTTGCTAGGGTTTAACACATACCCTACAATCATACTTTCAAGACTATGGTTTTAATATCAAGGAAGATTTAGCCACGCAAACCCTAGATACCATTCCTCATGAGTTAGGATTCCTTTAGAGGAATCGATTATCTAGGGTTAGGATTTTCTAGCTTAATCCTTTGCTTCTAGGGTTAATTCAGAAACTCTAAGTAACAAGAATCTTCAAAACTTTATGAACCCTAGCCACTTTCTAGTCATCGAGATTTACCACAAGATAATTTCAAAAAGCTTAATGCAAAACCCTATCCATACCCTTTTCATTTGATTTCAACACCTAGCCTTAATATGCAACATGAAATTTATTATCTTTAATCTATATTCAAGCAGACATTTTTCATGTTAGACATATATACAGAAATTCTATGTACCTTTACCATATTACCTTATCTCCATTATTGCTCGTACTCAAATGGATAAATCCTTTTTCTAACCATCCTGTAATAAAGAGATCCTCATATGCTCAAATCTACATCTTGATTCAAGCTTTACCTTCTTCCATCTTAGTCCATCGAGCATGCCTTTCCAAGTCATACAAATTATTGTCAAATTGACCAGTTACCACTGACATGTTGTCATGTCTAGCTCACCATTATATTGGTCATACTCTTTGTGCATTGTTGATGTGTCAAATTTGCATGCCAATAAAATGTATTCGCATCATTGTGTATTGTCGAGGTAATTTTGCATCATCACAGTATGTCAATCGTACAATACAAAACAAGAAGAGTATCTATTGTAGGAGTATAAAGGAGATCATTGCATAAAATTGAATTGCTTAAGAACTTTTTCCAAGCCCATTATTCCAAATCTGACTTTGTTTTATGAGGATGTAGTTCCAGAATTATATAACCATTACAACAAAACTCATATTCTTAAGAATATTTCCTTGTTGATTTCAGATCAATGTGTTAAACAACTCAGAAGCAACTCATATATTTTGTATTACTATTGCAACATTGTTTCATCATGGTTACTTCAGTAAATAACCCTTATTACAGTCTTGTCCTTGGAGATAATCTTGTATTCGCATCTGACTTCAAATATTTTGTCATACTAGATGTACAACGCTTAACATTTCTTCTAGATATTGTCATAAGTTAAAATTACACATAGATAAACATCTCTTGTTGATTTTTGGAACTTTGCTCCAAACTTCAGTATAATAGCCCAATTATCATTCCATCATGCTACAAAAAGAGTGAGATATGCCATAGGGCTTCGGATGTAAATCTCACTTACTGTTTTTGAATTATAACTTGAATAGTTGAATAGAAATCCATATCTCAATCATATCTTGGAGGAGGTGATTTGAAAAAAAAATCGCATGGTATTCTTTCTATAGAACTTTGGGTATATCCTTGAATTAACCATTACAAAGGTTTCTCATAGAGTACCACAAAACATCCATGACTAAGTTAACCGTAGGTGATCTTCAATATGCCTTCTTCTATCAACCTTTGCTCTGAAACCATGTTGGAAAATCAATGTATTTGCAGATTAGAGTTGATTTTCCTAACTTGATAATTACTTGTGATATTAGTTGGCCTTTGATTACTTTATTATTTATTCTTCATCAAGAAAATATCAAACATAAAGTAAATTAAGATCACAAGAACACAAAGAACACAAAATATAGGTTCCAAACCAGGGAAAAACCCCTCCAAAGGGGAAAACCCGTAAATAATTATTCTCTTCTTATAGAATCATATCAAAATGAGACCTCCGAGACCCAAAGACCAAACCTCCTCCAAGCACCAAGTTAGCCCTCCAAAAGTATTTCTCAAACAAGTCAAATTTCACTAAGTAAAATATGGTTAACCTCCACAAATTCCATTCTAAGTTAGAATCTCATCCCTCTTCCTCAAGCTTGCAATTCTGCATTCAATATTCAACCTTGAAACTTGCACAAAAACCCTAGATCCCTTCAAACATGTGGGAAAAATAGTCCAAGAAATTGGATCTTATTTTTCTTCTTTAGGTTTCTCCTTCTTCTTGTCCTTCGCTCTTCCTTTCTTCTTTTCAATTTTAGAGATAGAACTTGTTTGTTGTGTGTCAAATGAGGACAAGATCTCCATCATCCAAGAGAGAAAAATGGTGCCCACCAGTGCTGACTTTATCTTGGAGGATGAAATTAATCTTCTAGACTTAAAAAAACAATTTTTCTTTTGTTACAAAGAGTTCAAATGGGACTAGAATACATGGCAAATGTTCTTCTTTGAATTAACAGACCCTAGGAGCATGAAGAACATGCTTTGACCTAGACTTGAGCATGAAACCTATGCTACAACAAATTATAATAAATATGTATGTATATATATATATAATACAAATTTGTGATTACAAATGTCATTATGAAGACCAAATCTAGTTACATTCTCCAACACATTGAAGTATTTTGTGTAGGAAAATTAAAAAGTTACTAGAGTTGTTGGATGCAACCCAATTCAATCAAAACATGAAAAATAGTTTTACGATGGGCTACAGTCCATTTGAGTTGGAAAATGGGAAGCAACCCTTAGAATCACTTGCAATTCTGAAACAGTATTATGGGCACAATTTATCATCCTTGTAATTCATAAAAGGATGGAAAGATAGATTGGAGTTATCTCATGTTCATTTGAAAAACAAAATAGAAATGATTAAGCATTAGATGAATCATGATAGAGAAATGCAAAATTCCAATTTAATGATTTGGTCTTACTTAAGTTGGTAAAAGAATATTTCAAGCCAACAAGTGGCATGTCAAGTGCTTTGGTGGTTCTTTGTTGCGGTGGTTCAAAGTACCATTCAGGGTACTTCAAAAAATTAGCAATGTTACTCATGAATTGGAAATACCAAACCACATGATATCTCACCATCTGATTTTCCATATCAATCAATTGAAGCTTTGTAGGATTGATGAAGGTGATCATAGAAGAATTGCACAATTTAGAACCTAAGTGTGGATCAAAGATCAACCAGAACTAGAAGTGGAGGAAATGCTTGCACGTAGGACTTACTATTTCAATGAAATATGGTTGCACAAGTACTTTTTCAACTAGAAGGGAAAAGCAAAAGAGAATAATAGTTGGGAAAGGAAAGATTCATTGTGGTAGTATGAAGACAAGATATAAGATTCCAAGAAGAAAAAGCTTGGAGCACTCAGACATATGTTTTTTGAGTGTTACCAAGATGGAAACATGTTTAGTGGGGGAGGATGTAAGGCCTCCCCCTATAGATGTCTATAAGCATGTTGTCAAGATGGTCATAGATGGTTGCAACATCTACCCAATCAAATAAACATAGTAGTGACGTATCCCTATTTCCTCTATATGGATGTGGGATTCCTTAGGTGCACAAACCAGACATGAAGACCCAAGAGGAAAATAATCTCAAATATTACGAATATTCCTTAGAACAAATTTAGATGCAATGAGATGTGTTAGTACACTTGGAAAGGATTGGGTGGATAGACTAGGAATACGAGGATGACCTAGGTGGACCTGGCACAAGTTGGAATAATTAGGAACAACTCAATGGGTGGTCGATAAATAAATCACCTAAGTGATAAAAATAAACACTTGGGTCCACCTTGGAACAAAAGGGGTTTACAATTACACAACAAGATCATATAAGAAAGAGGGTTCCTTAAATAGCAAAGGCATAAGTTTCAAGAGGCAAAAATTCATCAAATAATTTTGCAATTGCACCAATATTAGGGTTTGGCCATAACATGATGACTT
The DNA here is from genome assembly GCA_000404065.3 of Pinus taeda. Classification (NCBI taxonomy): domain Eukaryota; kingdom Viridiplantae; phylum Streptophyta; class Pinopsida; order Pinales; family Pinaceae; genus Pinus; species Pinus taeda. The sequence goes on from APFE030107871.1 coordinate 327,148, forward strand.
GCCTTGGCTAGGTGAAAAGGATATGGAAGCATGACCTGCATAAGGTGGGCCTACAATTGCTTCAAGGGTTGGATTGACAGTTTGGTAGGTTTCTTTCCTTTGTAATTGTAGTTTTTAAATGAACCATATGAATATTGGTCGATCTCCTTTGTCATTACTTGTAACATTATTTATATAATAATGTGTTAAGGAACTTTCCTTGTGTGGTCATCCATGCTACTTGTGTATTTTGGTTCACCCATAATAGTCTTATAAAAATGTATGTGGCATCAATAATCGTTGTGCCTTTTCCAACTCAAATGGGTTATATTCTGTCATGGAACTTTTTTTTATATTGTATTTGTTGTCTCTTTTAATGGCACTTACAACATAAGTGCTTCGGGAGACATAGAAAGCTACCTAGAGACAACCTCTGGATTGATTGTAGACCAATGCCTAGGACATCTTAAGTAGAGGAGTGCATGGAAGATTAACTATGAGGGGTTTTCTGCAGCACTCCAATTGTCACGTAATTAAAAAAGAATAAAGGGGGCTTGGTTCAATAGTTTTTCATCCATGTAAACTCAAGCCAATACATGGATCCAAATGCTCAAGGGGTAAATCGGGCCAACCTCAAAGAGAAATGTCTAGTTCTAGTGGCTGACACACAACAACAGGCAGATTTATATTTAAGTTGTATTAAAGTGAAGAGGAGGAAAGGAAGGAGGGAATTTGATGCATAGGGTTGTAAACAACACAGAATCCTAAGCAATGTTTTTCCAGTATAAATATGGAAGAGGGAGGAGATGAAAGAGAGGCAATAGTGGGGTGAAAATTAAGGTTTCGGGCCATAATCCTCATGGACACATTTCTCGTCAAACAGCATAAGTAAATATGTGCACATTATAGGTACGTAAGTAAATCTGTAGCTAACACAGGTATTGATACTAATTTGTAACAAATATATAATCATGAACAAGGGTGGAACCTGCAGCTTCATTTCACTATTTCAAAGGGAGAAAACATACATGAAGTGATAAACAAAGGGGGGGAAGATATTGCACATTACCATGATTGGAATCATCAAATAGTTTTGTTAATCTTCAAAATGGTTCCTATTAGTGTCGGTCTTGAGCCCTCCATCGGTGATCAAAAGCTCTTTGCATTATGCATAGGTAGGTGTCTCATCACTGTCATTTTTGCATCCCGTTAGGCATGCCATAAAACTGATGGAGGAGCTGGTCCTTGTTCCCTTCTTGGCTTTGCTGGATCAGGTCATATCAGTTAATGAGCTTGTGTCACATTTGTTTTTCTTTGTCTTGAAATCC
>APFE030107874.1:0-20387 GCA_000404065.3 Pinus taeda
TGAAAGAACATATCATTAGGAAATGCAAAGTATGCTAGATCCCCTCAGCATTCAGTTATGGCTAAGTAGGTAAGTTAGTATCAAGCTCAATAAGTCAAGTTGAACTTGGAAATTTGCTTCATAATTTGAAATTTGATATTCCTGGTAATTTATGTGAACATATTGATATGCTAAGAATGAAAAACAAGAAAAAGGTTGAGAATGTTTCTTTTGCTATATTTTTCCCTAAATGTAGAAAGAAACATGTCTTGAATGAATTTCTACTTGATAACATTGAAATTTGTGTCATTTGTGCATAATAACATGCTATAAAAGATTACCCATCCTTACTAGTGTTGAAATATGTTTACCAAGAAAATGGTGGAGTAAACCAAGCACTAGAGAAACTCTATTATGTAGCTTCAAGAATACCTTGGAATCCTTGTCAACCTGGTATGATCTAATATTCTAATTCACAATTTCAAGGTTATGCACAACAATCTCAAAGTAATTGGAACACACTCTTGCCTTGGAAACATTGGCCATCTTAATCCCAATCTGAAAACCAATCTTGGCAACATGGTTGGAAAGGCACTAATGGAATAAATCAACCATATCCTCAATATTTTTCTCACTATCCTCAATACCAATCTCAATGCTATTCATACCATTCACCTCCACCAAAACCTCATTTTCACCCTAAGTTGACTTGTAGTCAACCTATCCCATTATCACCTACTCAACGACTTCAAAAACCCATTCCCACTCTAGTACATGCACAACCATTTCTGAACCCCAAAAATAAAATACCTCAACACACTTATAATGGTAAGATAAAAAAATTTCATAAAAATCCTCTTGATATAAATGATATTCATCTTATATTAGGAAGAGTATTGCAAAAATAATCTCTTGTTGTCATTGAAGAAAAACATCCAGAAGAAGATACATAAAAGACTCAAGAATCGTGGACCATATTTTATGGAGAGAAACCATTGGATCCTAAGATCGAGGAATTTTTACTATGCCTATCATCAAATAATTTATGCGTTCAATAGTCTACTCAATAAACTATAGAAGATTCGAATGATATTAAGAAGAAGACATACTAATCATCCAGATGATCAAGTGAACCAAAAGAATCACAACTATATTGAAATTTGGTTCCAAAATATCATTGAGATAAAGTACCACTCCTACAATAGTTCTTTACAACATCTCAGTCAAAACAATTGGTCCCTCATATTCTGGTATATATCAAAGTATATCTTCCAAACCTACATATGACTTTATTTTTCTTCTTGTTACACACATGGCTCCATTGGAAATATTATTATACTTGAAAGATATATTCATTTTCAACTAGATTAGGCTAGAGTTAAAAAAACAAAATAAAAGGTAAAGAGAAAAGGAGAAAAAAAAGAGAAGAAAAACGTCCGCTTGTGAAAACTAGTTTACTGGAACAATTGGATACAAGATTTTCTGAAAAAACTAGGCAACTGGCCAATAAAATTCACAATAAGTTTTGTAATTTCAGGTTGGTTTCAATATTTCATTATGGTTCTTCAAATCATTTTCAGTTCTATGCTTGAGTTGGTTGGTGTGGGATTCATCAAGGTCCACCTTCCAATAGATCTTGTCCCACTGGCTTCAACACTTTATCTGGGACCAAGATCATCGGTTATATTAAGTGCGTTGGATGTTGCACACATCAATGGGAAACCTCCTCACTTACAACAATGGGAATACAACAATGTATCTTGATTATTAGATTTTGTAGGCGACTCAACTTCAACACATTCATTAGTACCTTTTAAGATGAACTCTTGTAGCTTGACACTCATTTACATTAACGATGAGTTGTCTCACATTGCTTAATGATTGAGATTATTGGTTGGTAATCCAATGAATTCTTTCTATGTTCTCCTTCAACTAAATCCATTCACCTAGATTTAATTGTACTAACCAAGGTTATATTTGAAGACTATATGGTTTATGATATCAACAACAACTTGCAGTAGTGTTCCAATAAATCAAAATTAAATTCCTACATCCAACAATAAGAAGGTACAAATGTTTCAATTTTATATTTCATCCTCTATTCATATAGCCAAGGGAAAAGAAGAAGCAAGTCAGATTCTTCCACTTCACATTCTATGATCTATCAATAACATCCAAGATCTTCTCAATGCATAGATTATGTAATTTTCATGTAGGTGAAGGTATGTTGTTTTCTAATCTTTAATCAATAATTCCTTGAATGCTAAAATATTCGTATTTGGAAAATTTTCCATGTGACTTATCTTTCCCAATTTTTCAAAGACATAAAGCAATTTAAGTTGGGGGGGATATTCATTACCATTCCATATTCCATAACCTCATACATTTTTGACGAACATGTTTCTCCCAATTGAGTATTGTTGCTCTTCAATTCAAAAATCAATATGTTTTGGAGTGATTCAGATGATGATAAATGATAAATTTATATGAATATAAATGGGTCTTCACTTTTAATCAATTTTCAAGTATTATTTGTTGCAGTAAGAAGAAGAGTAAAATAAAAGTGTTACCACGCAAGAATAAAAACTACAATACTTTTGGTTTCCACACAAAAACCAACCAAATGAGCTTCCACTTAAATATATTTCAAAGAAGACTCCAAAATAACTCTCTTCAGAAAAATAAATTATTGAAGACTTTGTAAAACATGCAAATTTTGGACAAGCATCTCAAGTGACAAAACGAGTTGTTGATAAAACATACTATTTCACTCCAAAAGGCTACATAAAATGATATGACATTAGTTCATGAGAATTAATGCAAGGTTATGTGAGGACATGTGACATCTTCAGTTGGGGGGAAATGTTGGGTCTCCACACTGTCATCTTTTTCTTCCTCCTTTCATTCACCTTTAACCATATCCCACTATCCTATAACCATGCATTAATACCATTTTTATGATTATATATGGTTTTATACTTATTATTTTCCAAAGAATATATTTTAGTATTTTAAGTGAATTTATGGTTAAATATTAGGAAAATAACATTTATTCACTTATACATAAAAGTTGGATGAGTTTTGTGATGTTTGTAAGCATATTTGAAGGTTGCAACAAAGTCATATTTGGCCTCTAAGTCTCAAATTTGAAATTCATATTTAACCCTTGAATACTTGAGGAAGATTTGAGATAATAATTCAAGCACATTTGATGGAGAATAATCATGTAAGCTTTTATAAGATTTCTCATCAATATTTTAGATATTTGTGAGAGGATATTTAGAGATGTTACTTTCTAGATGTTAACACATGGTTGGAACCACATGAGATATTTGTGTATCTACGAGAGATTTTTGATATATGGGAGGGTTTTGGATCTACATTTATTAATTAGTTATCTTAGTTTTTGTATAAATAGGAGTGCCTTCTCCATTCAAAGGGAGGAACGCTTGGATCATAATTCCGAACCATGATGGAATAAAACAAATTTGATAAGTTCTTGTGTTATTTGGTTTATAGTTTTATATTATTTTTTGTTGTAATTTGTAGTTTTATAGTTCACGTACTTTTATCATATATGTAGCTTATATTACTTTTCTTATGTTTTAAATTAGTTTCTTTTGAAAATCAACAATAACACTTTGTTTAATCTTGCAATTGTGAGCCTTCAACACTTCATTGAATATAGTGATCTAGATTAGTAGCAATTTTCGGTGAGTCAGCTTCTAATGCAGTTTCTAGGCAACCTAAGACAGATCTAAAAAATAAAACATGTGTTTTATTTATAACGAGCCAATTTCATTGATCATCAAGAATATCTTCAAAATTATGCATGATATTGGAGATATTCATGTATCTTTAAAATGTAAATTTTCAAATTCACTGTTGCGGCCAAAAAATATATCAATAGAAAAAAGAATTTGAACTATTCATAAAACTAAGAAAGAGATCACTCATTTTGAACTTAAATCAATCTAGTTTTTGAAGTCATCATCATTCAATAACAATTATTTAACCTTTTTAATTAAGAAAAAATTTACATTACAATGATCACTTATGATTTGATTTATTTACTTGTTATAGATGATGTTTTTTCAAGTTTCTGATTGTCACTTCACTCTTTTACATATTGTAATGAAGAAAAATGAAAAATATAAAAATATAGAAAAACCTAAAGCATTCTCATTTGTGATTAGAATTGTTTACTTTCATAGAAATAGATTTCAAATGCTTTCTATATTAAATTTACAAGATTTCAAAGATTGAGATTACTCACTTTTATAGATTAGAGATTCACATGCTTTAGTAGATTAAGTTTATGTGGTTCCATAGATTAAGGTTCCATGCTTTCATTTCATGTCATTTTATTCATTTTCATAAAGTAGAACCTTCTTTCATTGAAATTTATTTCCTTTAGAATTGAAAGCTAAACTCCTAGCATATATTATGTTGTATATTTCATGATTTTACAATCCTGGATTGACAATTTAATTTAAAATTATTTAAAGCATAGTTAAATTACCCAACAATATTTGGCCCCAATGGCAGCTATAGTGGACATCGGGCCACAAATGTTTGAGTGTATAAGTCCCAAAACACCATCCCCTTTCTTGTCACTTCTTGGGAATGTTTCCATAACTTATTTCCCAAGCATGCACCCTATGCATACATCATTGTGTATTGTTCCAAGTTCTGGAACCACCGCTACTGTCTTCCTAAGTATCTTGAGAGATCCATGGTGTAAATGTCCCATTCTCCTACTCCATCGCTCATTTAGTTCCTTCCCACTACTATTGTCACAACCTACTAGTTCCATTGGAGAACTGAGTTACAACTTGTACAACCTATCGCTTCGAACTCCAATATGCCTCACCCTCTTCCAGCTTGGGTGTTTGACAAACACCTTATTCCCTAAAAATTGGACATTATATCCCTTGTCCTGTAGTTGGGATAATGAAATTAGGTTCATACACAATCTTGGCACATGTAGTACATATGTAGCGTTCTTAATTTCTCCAAACTCCCTCTGAAAATCGAGGGTACCTCTCCCCACTAGAGTACACTTCGTTATGTTTCCCATCGTAATATGGAATTCCACCTGCTACTCCTTGTAGTTAGAGAAATATTCTGTAACCCCTATCATGTGAGTTGAAGCTCCATTGTCTATATACCAAATACCTTGTGAAATTGATCCTGATAGGAAAGAAAAATTGTGTTGTAACCTCAAAGAAAAATATGAAGCCCCCTGAATATTAACTTTGTCCATGGTCATAATGGATAATTTACTGAAGAATTCTTATGTGTTCTTCCTCTCCCACCCAACACTAATTTTGTTCTAGAAAACTGCTGCAAAACCCTCTATACCCACAAAAGAAAATATGCTCAATGAAAATACTGAGTTGTTTCTACTCCCTTTGCCTGGTGGAATTACTTCTGGGAAATTCAAAAGTTTTCTACCACCTACAGCTGAAGAACCGTTTTTCCCAGTAATTCACATTACCTAGCTAAGCATTGTTCAACTTCAGAAAGTTCTTCTTAACACTCCCTTTGAACAACGAATTTTCCTTTCTCTACATTTGAGCTTCTTGTCTGTCAAATTACCTCTAATACCATTTGAAAATTTCACTACTGAAAGTTTTATTGCAACGACTAGAATTAATTCTTCTAACTGTAATATTAATCATGTAGTTTATTGCTATGAAAACAACGAATTAACCACATTACAATATTCACAAATAAAATACCATGGAAAATAAAAACACTAGAAACTGAGAAATGCTAGCACATACACAAAAAAATAACACCATTTTTTGGGACGAAAGTCCCCATAGAAACCCATTCTATGAAAACCAGGTTGAGTATTTCAGGGTTTATATTATTATTTGTAGTAGAAAATATTAGTACAATAATTTGGATGCCAAGTTGGCAATCCAATATGAGAGAATCACTAGAAAGTTGTTATGAGTATTTTTCCTTATCCCACAACTAATTTCAACTCTAGAAACTGGTCCTTCAACAATTCTCACTTCGTTCTGCACCAACCTCTACGAAGTAACTTAGTAGGCCTTTCTTCTACTACATTTTGAAACTCCTCAAATTTTTATCTCTACTTCTCTCTAGATTCGGAACTGATTCATTGGTCCCTCTAATAAAACTCCTGGCCACCAACTACTGAATCGTCTTGTCCTCTAGCTAGATTGAACTGCACTGCTACTATTTCCCACGCAATCCTTGCACAGACCCTATGGGAAAACTCATACTCTCTCTATTTGACTCTCCGGAACTGGAAAATCGAAAATTAGACCACTGGATACTACTAACCTCTCTTGCCACCTACTACTCACCCACTGGCTCAACCTCCACTCTTGAATCACACCTACTACTAGGAATTCAACTTGTCTAGGAACCTCAATATCTGCACTTTTGTATTCTCCATCTACCCATCGAACTCTTCTTTTAATATTTAGGTAATACTCCAATGACCACAATTAAAAGTTAATCATTGGTTGTGATGATTTCCAAGTCAATCTGTGTGAGTTTCTAGATGATTCACACCTTTCACAATTAATTCCTATTAATTAACTAATTTTCCTTTGTTAGAGTTAGGAATTTTTTAATTACGGTCAATTAATTTAATTGAGGGACCTCTAGGTGAAATTTGCAGAAATGATTTCTATGTTTTGGAGAACTTATGTGTATTAACCTCTCCACAACGTTCTGAGACTATAATACCATCTAATGCTACAAAAACTAACAAGGCATGCACATGGTTTTTTGTGCATGTTTTTGCACATGGTTTTAGGCATGATGTCTTTTTCCCACGGAATTTTGTAGATATGGTCAAGAGAACTATGGTTATGTTCTAATCCAAGGTTAATTTATTAGTGTTTGTGAATGCTTCGACATGTATATAATGTATTGTAACATTGAAAGGAATATAATGAAAAATCAATTTGGCTTTCCCAATTTGGGTTCGAGGAGAAAATCCTTGTGTATGTTATATATTCTTGCCATTGTAATATTTTTTTGTTTTAAGAATCTATTTTCTGTAATTTAATAGGATATATTAGATATAAGATAGAGAGAAATATATACTATAATAATATAGATATATATATAATATATAACATATATTATAATATATATATAGCACTATCTCTCTGAGATTTACAATGATTAGCGTAATGTACACACACACACATATAAATACAATAAAACAGATACATGCTCAAATCGCACCTGATTACCATAAGAATTTATTCAACCAACTAATAACGAACCATATCTTCTACTTAGCCGATTAGACTGAATTTTAGATTCATAAATAGACAAAGGAACTAAGCCATTTCTTAGAAATTACATAGGAAATTAAAATTCAATATTCGCACAAGCAATAACCTTCCTCATCACTTAAAGATGAATGATCCTTATTTAAATAATCATACAAGAAATGAAATTCCTCATTATCAATGTAGGCAATAAGAATTCCTCATTAGTCATACACAACAAATAAATATCTCTCAACATTAACATGAGAATTTAATCAAGACACTACGCATTCATAAGAAATTTATATAAGGTTCACATACACAAGAACTTAGATAAGCACTTATCTTAATGTAGGAAGCTTTGCAATTGAGATTGGTACTTCAATTCTCCTCCCCACCTTAGATTGGATTTCACTATAGTATTTATTGCAATCAATCACCCCAAGGCCATATTTCAAAGATTCGGGAAGGGTGTCAAAAGTAACTTCTCCCACCTTCAACACCACTAGGAGTCCATAGATCCACCTATATGTACCCAACAACCAATGCTCCTGAAAGATCAAAGTTTAACTGCCTCTGCCTAGCCACTAATGCTTTAATACCTTATTGCCTCCACCCTAGATTTGGATCCTCAAGGAAACTAGTACTAAAACAAGGCCCTTTTTTGTTCCTTCACTGCAATAGACTTGTCCATGCTACTCTGAAGCTCCTTCAAAATTTGTTTCTCCTCTATTTCCTCCTTGTTCCATATCCTCTAGCCCCTGTTGAGACACTAACTCTATTCATATATGTTATCTTCCTTGTTTTATCGATGTAATAATTGCATGACCTTGTCATTACATTCCATTGAAACTATGTTTGGTCATGGGTGTGTTGTCATTCCATCTCCCCACACTATTCCCTCCCCTTACTAGCGGAACTCATTTCTTAAAAAAAAATTGTACCTTTTTCTTGTGAATTTTCCCAAATAATTATGGGCTCGTCTCTTTTCCTGTAACTCCATAATGCTGTAGGCATCCCATTTAAGTCACGCCAATCATTTTCCCATACCAATATTAAATAATTTAGTTTCCTCCAATTTCCAACCAATCTCCCTCCCCAAGCTCTAAAATATTTGTCCCATATCTAAGCCAATTATATTTTAAAAAATATATAGTTATGATATTTACAATAGAGGATTATCCTAAAGGGGTTGTCATAAACCCAACCCTTGTGGAGGAACACCCTCTTCAATTTTCTATACCTAAATACAATTACAAAACCTTCTTTATCCAAAGCCTAAATTACTATGAACATTATAAATGTAGCTCACTGAAAATTATATTTTACATACACATTGTATTTCCCAATAAATTAATGAGCATAAAACTTCATTAAATTAGTAACTTCTATTTCATCCTTAATTATTTTGATGTTCCTTGTTCATCTTGATATATTTCCTTCTAGAGTGTTTCCTACCTTCATGTCTAGCGCTATTGTCCATTGCGCTCAGTGTTATTTCACCAAAAATAATGGCTCATTTCTTCTTGCAACATGCCTAATGTAATCCATGATTCCAATTAGTCATGCCCATGACCATTGTTAAAACCAAAAGTTTTCCCCGTTGTCCCAACATCCCCCTACCTGCTTCCTAGTCCTTTTAGTGATCTGGTTCTTCTTCCTTACCTTGTACGAGTCATCAAATCCAGGAAATTCCCTACCTCAATATATTCATATCAGTCATGGAATACTTCATAGAAATTAGTGGATATCACTAGGTCTAGGATCCTTATAATAACCTTTTTCTTGAAGTTTTGCAGCTTTAGTATGCTACTCTACATTTTTCCATTTTCATGTTTTTTTTGTTTAACATTTTAGACATATTCATTCATCCAAACCAAGAAGTCTATTGTCCTTCCTATATCACAGGTGTTCGGCATGGAATCCCCCCAAGGCATGTTTTTGGGATCAAAGCCCAAGTTTTGACCCGTTATTGTTGTAACGACTCCACGAATTGCAGGAACGAAGCACAAATTGTATGATAGAGTCATAGGGTTGTCCACCCTAGTTTTGTAATGTGATGTTGGCCTACCCATGGTTTGCAGACCATGGGATTGTATAAATAGAGCAAGGCTGTAAGTGTAAATCAAGAATTAGACAAGAGGAAGAGTTTAAGTGACTAAGTGTGTCTTTGGGTCGTAGAGTAGGAGAAGGATATGTAGCTAAGTGCACAAAGGCCTAGTAGTTTGCAGTTGAGTGCGCAGACCCCTACAGTTGAGTGCATAAGGTAGACTCGAGTTTGTAACCGAGAAATGAATCAATAAAGAGAAGTTTGATATCATATTTTTGTATTTGTTATTGGTTTAATGCATGTTTGATATAAATTGCAAATATACTGGTTATTTTTTTCGCGCATGTGTATGAATGGTTTATATTGTTAAGTGTAACTTAAAGCATGCCAGTAGGCTAAGTTAATCAACTAAAATTGGAATACTAGTAAGGACTTGGGTAATAACAACGTTCGTCCCACGAGTAAGGTTGTGTGAAGGTAGTATCTCAGGCTGCAAGGTATGGGGATGTGCGCGTAGTGACATGCATACAGGGTCACACTGCAGACCACTTGAACTCATCAGACATCTCCAGGGTGCGGAAACCTAGTTCTAACACCCTCCCATACTACTTCAAGTGAGACCTCAGTCCACGCTCTGTGGACTATTTTTGAAAGGGCCACTAGTACTGGGATTTGTTTGGCTAAATCACCTCTAAACTTAGATCAGGCCCCAACAAGCCAACAAATGGTTTTGTTGTCGGGACCAAGATCTGCATAAGAGATGTCTGATGCCATGTCACTAGAATACGACAAGGAAAGAAATTGAAGAGTGGTTGGATATAAAGATTCACAAGTTTGCGGTGTAGGAGGATAGGAATCCAAGAGTATCGAAGGAAGAGTATTTAGAGTGCTACTTATATAAGAAAATCCATGAAAGTTTCTTTGCATCCTTCCCCTCTAAGTTGTATGAGTGGATCATGAGGTTAGTAGATAGTCAAGGAAGGTGTAGGCTCAACAAACCTATTGTGTGGACTCCAGAGTTGGTGCGCAGACTAGAAGCATTAGAAGATAAGATCATACACGTTGTGGACCATTAGCTTGATTGAATTATAGGAGGTTTTATCATCGAGTTCGTGGTAGATACTTTAGTCAGTTATAGCGAGGTGTAATGACGCTTCCTCAAAGGACTGCAAGGTAAGTACATTAAATTTTCGAACACTTGGATTAAGATGCTATTCTGTGAAAGTGGGTTCTAAAAATAAATTGATGTTTGGGGCTATACAAAGTGGGACGATCTACAGAAACAAAAGTAGTGCAGAGATAGAAACTAGTCCCTTGATTTCACCTCGGTGAGAAAGCGAGGAAGAGCTCATGAAAATTTCACCTAGAAGTGTGGTCAGTCTGATAAGGTAGCAAATTCTGCGCATACCACCCTCACCTACACCACCACTAGTTTCACCATATTCACCCCCATCTCTACCCACACCACCTCCGCCACCACTAGAGTTTAATATGGAGAGCACAGTAAAGTTGTCAGTGTTCAAAGGAGTAGGGAACGACGGTCTGGACCAATTCTGGTTCTCGGTAAAGGCTATATGGGAAGCACAATGAGTCACAAATGACAATATAAATAAGGAAACACTCGCAAGTGCATTGTAGGATCATGCACTGATGTGGTATCTTAAGAATTCAAATGATAATCCAAATGCAGGGATCACTGATATCCAAGTTACGCTAAACATGGAATTTAACAAACCAAAATCAAAGACACAGTGGATTATCGGGTTTAAGGAAATCCTGATGCTTTCAGGCGAGAACCCCTAGGAGATGGATCAGGGACTGAAGGGTATGATTCGTGAAGCCAACATGACCTTGACAGATGAACATCACTACACATGGTTTGTAGCATCACTAACGTCGCATCTAAGGACCGCTCTATCACGACAGAGGTTATCCACTCAGGCTGAAGATTTGGAGATCCTAATGAGACTAAATGAGACCCCAATACAAGATCCTAACCTAGGAGTCCAACAAATCCATGTGCATTTGAGAAACTTGTGCCTTGAGATGCAAAGCTTGAAACAAGATAGGACAACTCGCCCAGAGGTGCACGAGAAAGTATGGTGCATAAAGTGCAAAGGTCAGGGACATGACAAGGACAATTGTCTAGTCTTTGTGAACTACTTCGTAGGACGAGGGCCAATGCCATTGAGACTAGAGGCAAAAGCAGGACTGAGTGTTGCACCTGCACTATGGTGCACAATTTGTTAGATAGGAGGGAAGCATGCTAACGATAACTGCTACCTATTACAGAAGTATATTCAGAAGTCCCATTAGATATTTTGTAATTTCTACATGTTAGTAGGCCACGATGAGCGTACCTGTAGAAGTTATGAACTGATGATGTATCAGAATCCTCCCTACAGTGTTCAGACTGAAACATGAGCCCTTGACCAAAATGCAGGGATGGTGCACATTGGATTTCAGGGGCACGGACTTGGTCGAGTTGGAATGAGACCAGGAAGGGGATGTAGACAATTTATTTGTTATAATTGCAAAGGGCCAGTGCATTATGCCCACGATTGTACAAATATAACAAAAGAATAATTTTATATTGTACCCAGTTTGATCATGAGGCAGAGGACTGCCCCACATTGATAGCGAGGTTGTGTGATAAAGGAACACTCCAACCTCCCTCGACCCAGAACTTGCAAATAATGAGGTCTGAGCCAGGCGAGGAGGACCCAAATGTAAACATCATACTCTAAAGCAATATCATGATAGGAGATGACAAGGATAAGCAACCTAAAGAGAGTGCCTCGGTTCGCAAGGCTCCAACAAAGGAGCCAGAGTTCGATTTGGAGTGCGCGAAGGAGACATTCATGGAAGCCAAGAAGAGCTTCATGTAGTCCTCCACTTTAGGTTGTAAAGACAAAGTGGAACCAAAAATGGACCCATCAATGCTCATTACCTTTCTGGAGACATCCATGAAGTTGTTGTGTGACAGCAAAGCTGTGAATGGACTGCAAGAACTCATCACTAGATGTGTTGGGTTAGGAGAACCACCTGTAGTCTGAAAGCTCAAGAAGCACACAACGTGAACAGGAAGGCAGATGAGATTGACTGAACAAATTGGAGAATATGAAATGGATCAAGTGAAGTTGGATCTAGGATTGGACGCAAATGTCCTACCAAAGAAGACATGGGAGCACATGGAAAGGCCTACACTGTAATGGTCACCGATCAAACTGTGAATGGTGAACCAACAAAATATCCTACCCATGGGAAGATTGCAAGGAATCATGGTAGATATCGAAGGTGTGAGCTTGCTTGCAGATTTCAAAGTAATAGAGATTGTTGATGATAACAATCCCTATCCCATGCTACTAGGAATAGATTGGGCCATTGACATGAATGGAGTGATAAATCTAAATAACTGAAAGATGATTTTCGAGTATGTTTAGTGGTACCTTTAGACCCTACGAAAGGATCACACTATATAGAGCCAGTGCGCAACTGGGACAATGACAACAATCTGGACTATATCTACAAGATAACCATGCAAGAGTAGGATTGGGTGAATCCAATAGCAGATGGCAGGAATTCATGGGAGCATGAAAGCTCCTGCACCTCAGATTTTGATGAGGAAATAGAACAATGGAAGAATCTGTTACACGAGGTAACCATGCTCAACTACAACATGATGATAAGGTCACTGCACTCTGTGACAAAAAAGGTAAGATATCTGCCTATCTATGACAGGTTGAGAAAAGTGGATGATTTCCTGAACAAAATTGAAAAGGAAGTACTAGAACAACAACGGTTCGATGCTTTGAACTGGGCACTAAGCGCTACGCCCGCAAGATGGTGGGGTACACATCAAAGAAGTTTTCAGAATTGGCATGATTGTAGAAGAATAATGTGCATACGGTTTGGAAAGTCTTAGATGCAGATGAAAGCCAGGTATGACAGACAAAAAAGCCTGCGTGGTCACCTCTCTAGATGGGTAAACATGTATGGTATGCAACTTGCACGGACACACACCGTCCTCACGATAGGAAACATGACCAACAAGTAGGAGCAGCAATATAGTGGCGCAGATGAAAAAGTATGATAATACCAAGCACGCCACAGATTATTCGCATAGAATCCTTTGAAAAAGTATGTGAAGTACTGAACATGGTCCACCAGGTCAAACGCACTGACTAGGACATGTGTGTACTAGTGGTTCTATGGGCTTATAGGACCATGTGCAAAAACCTGACCACACGGGCACTTCTGATGCTGAAGTATGAAGTAGATGTTGTAATCCCTATGGAGCATGGAAAGCCTAATGTGTGCATGAAAGCACCCATAGATACAACAGTTTGTGAAGGCTGGAAAGAAGGAATCACATAGCCGCAAGAAACGAAACACATGAGACTTGAGGAATAAATCTAACAAGGAAACCTTATACTCAATGGCTTGAAAAAGAAAGGGTACGGTTAAGAGAGAAAAGCGGTTTGATGGATGCAGAGGTCAAGAAGCTGGAAGACAAGATAAAGGAAGAGTTTCCCACCAAAACAACTAGGATGGTAAGGCAAGGTGTGTACAATCATATTGAAAAGTTTGAGAACTATCATTGTGAATTGGTTAGTCTGATGCGTTTGCTTGGACCGCATATCGTCAAGCTTAGTGACCAAGGTAGCGCATTGCAAGTGGTGAAGTGTACGATGTTGACCACAACAATAGAAGGTGGGGATTCTCTAAGAACCGTGATGGAGGACAGGATGTAGCCACACACAGGTTGTGTGACCACCTGACTAGCCAAGGGAAGGATAGTCTTAAAACTCCAGGAAGTAGGAAGGAAGCGCAGGACTATAAACTATCCTACTCAGGAGTTGCACGATGTTGGAGATGTGTGCAAAAGCAGAGAGTCAGAAGGTCCATGACTGCGCACAGGGGGCTGCGCTACCACATGGATTGGCTAGAAAGTGACTATTGAAATCAATGTTCATGATGGGATCATCGACTTGAGGCCAAATGGAGTGGGCGACGAACATTTAAGATGCGAATTATGTGCAAGATTTGGGAAAATCCGCTACCAAAAAAACATTAATGAACTAGAATTGGGGGGAATGGTCGAATTCAAATTTAAAAGTGCTATAAAACACATAGGGATGCCCAAAAACCAACACTTGGTCATTTGAGAACTGAGCGATTGAGCAGAGCCTTGAGCACTGTGAGCCCAGTGTTGATTGAGCCCCTCAATTCATGAGTGATAGATTACAGCTCAGATACAATGACAGAAGCTAAGAATGGTTTGGGAATAAAAGAGGTAACCACTAGTGAGGCCGTGGAGGTGCTAACTACGGAGGATGTTCCAGAAGGTGCCAGGGTTTTAGCAGAGATCCCCAAATCATTGCGCACGCCAAGATGCAAGAAGGATAAAAAAGCAATGGCTCCCATACATGTGTCCCCAAGGAACCCTCTGTGCAGCAAACTATCGATGGAAGAGAAGGGGAAAGTTGTCAGGGATAGAAACATACAAGGAAGAAGAAGGTGTGCAAGCCCTTATATTTGTAGAGGAAGAAGACAAAGGCATGGAGGAGGATATTCAACCTACGCACTCTGCGACAAAACTACCCGCATATGTCCCCCCATGAAAAGGGAAGGCCAAAGTGCCCAAGGACCTAGACAAAACCAAGAGGTCACTCCAGACCCCGCTCCTCCCAGATGGTATTGTGTTTGAAGGCATGCACTTGGGTTGTGTGCAACCATGAAGTTTTAAGATTGTAACCTCACTGACCGCGAGAACTTCCCTCACCTGGAGATCGGGAACCTCATGAAGCAGAACACCGCAGGGATGGTGACAACGTTAGAGCTGCGAAAGTGGCTACGTGGAGTGGAAAAGGTTGGGCTATTGAAACTACTATGGTTACCGCATTTCCACCATGCCCCAATAAATATTTTCATCGTCAGGTAGCTACTCTACCTAGTGCATGATGGGTATCTATGGCTATAGGAGCCCATCCCCATCATAATAGATCTAATTCATCACATTTCCCAGCTACCATACAAAGGAAAGGACCCCACAACCATATCAAAAAGGAAGGGTAGTGATTTGGCCCTCGCGGAGGCCATGATGATGAAGTACATGATAGAGAAGAAGAAGAAGAGGGGCTACACCATCTCCAACATCAAGGATAAAGTAGTACACGTAATAAACCAAATCCTGGTAGGCAAAGTTATGTGAAATTATCGCACAAACGAGGTACCTGCACCAGTGATCACACTAGTTGAGTAGCATGCAGAGTGGGTCCAGTTTAACTGGGTTGTATTCCCCTACATGAAATTCTTGAAGAACTATCATGAATCCTAGGAGTAGGGTAAAACCTTCCAATATGCATGGTTGTTGTTGTCCATAGTGCTCGTAGCAGACGAATTGCTGGATGATAGTCAATTACCCATAATTGATAGAGATTTACCAAAGGCACGAAGTACACTTCACTCTAGGCCACGAAGGATATGAAAAGGATACGTGATAGCAAGATCTTTTGGGTGTGCATGAGACGAACATTCGAATGTGGATCAACCAGAAGCCACGCTTATCACCCACAATGTACAATAGTCTGCATAGTTTTTCAGAATTTAAGGCAGACATGCACAAGATATTTATCATGGTGTGAAAGGACCCGACAAAGCAGTGGATAAATCTACCTTTTGTAGCCACTAACGATGCCATTTTCACTATCTTAGAGGGATAGCCTTCGGAATGGCACGCCCCAGATCTTGTAGAACTCAAGAGGGTAGCAGCACAAAAGAAGAAGGACAATGCCAAATTGTGTGTCACAAAGTTGGCCAAGAAAAGGCAAAAGGAAATAGCAGCAGCTAAGGTACGGGGAGTGTGGGAAGCGGCATAGAAAGTTGTCGAGTAGAAAAACGCTGCAGAAAGAGCCATGGCAGCACAGGAAGCAACCGCAAAAGTGGGTGAAGTCCAAGCAACGCCCTTGTAGGTGCAGGAGGTAGAGGAAGCAGAAATAGCAGAAGGGAGCGTGGACCCAGCGATTGCGTCGACATAGTTGAAGCGCCTACATGGCACAGAGTGAACAGGACTGAGGAAGAAGGTCAAGGCCCTGAAATTTTCCATTGACCCGATCACCCTAATCGAGGGTGATTAGCATGACATCGACGAGATAGTGTGCGATGTCACACATGAGGCTCTTCAGGTTTTTAATCAAGAGCACCAAACTATGTTGGGGACCCTCAAAGCGCAGTTGCAAGAGTTACAGGTGCATCCCCATTAGGTGGGTACCCTTTCAACCCACCTCATAGCAGGCTCCTCAATAGTAGAGCAGATGTTGTGCACACAAATGGAAAACACAATAGTGTTGCTCGAAGGGGCCCTAGTGACCTCGAATGAGGCCGATAGATTTTTGGTTAGCATGATGAAAGGCCTTGGCCTTAATCTGGATGCTCTTTTGCGTGAGACACTATATTTGTTATAGGATGGGATAATGGCATAGCTATGTGCTAGGGAGAGACACACTATCCATGTCCTCAGTGAGAAAAAGATAAACATGGAACAACTCAACTTATAGTCTGACGAATTGGTGTCGCAAAATCAATAATTTATGCAAGTGGTAGGCAACGCTTGCCGCAGTGTCCCAGAGTTGGCCATCCCAGCAGATCTACCAATAGAGTTGTGGATCCATAGGCTAGAAACAAGAGTCTGTGAGGCTAGGGAAGAAACAACAATGGTTTAGCTAGAGCTGAATCTTCATATCGTCGAGCTGAGGTTAAAGGTGCAGCCATCCACTCACCCAGAAGTCAGAGAACATCATGCTAGCGCTATCATAGTGGGACTGGAGGAAATAGGAGGTGTTGTGCAAGACTATAACAACGTGTTGAAACAGGCACTTGAGGTCCTCACAGCTATGTAGGAGGACCCCAATATCTTGGAGACAGAAGCGTGAGAAATCCAACAACAGTATGACAATGTCCGAGGAACTGTGTAGACAGCAGTCCTCACCTAGAGGCTTGCGAGGATGTAGCAAGCCAAAGAACTATCATGGAGAAAATCAAAGGAAAGCTCACACACATATAGGGGATGCACACATATAGGGGATGCACACATTGATGCAGAGAGGCACCCCAGACATAGAGGTCTCAGAACAACGGATGCAACAGATCCAACAAGCAACAACTCAGTGCACTGTAGACACCGGCACAGTTCAAGAATAGTTGGAGGGACTCCGTGCCAAGATCTCTGCGCCAACTGAGCGACTTGATGGTGACTGACGATCTTTATGTTGGGGGCCGTTTGGGCATGGAATCCCCCCAAGGCATGTTTTGGGGCTCAAAACCCAAGTTTTGACCTGATATTGTTGTAAAGACTTTCTGAATTACGAGCGTGGAGCGAGATATGTATGATAGAGTCACAGGGTTGTCCACCCTAGTTTTGTAATGTAATGTCAGCCTACCCATGCTCCATGAACCATGGGATTGTATAAATAGAGTGAGGCTCTAAGTGTAAAGCAAGAAGTAGACAAGAGGAAGAGTCGAAGTGACTAAGTGTGTCTTTGGGTCGTAGAGTAGGATAAGGCTCTACAGATGAGTGCGCAGAGGCCTAATAGTCCACAGCAGAGTGTGCGGACCCCTGTAGTTGAGTGTGTAGGGTAGAGTTGAGTTTGTAACCAAGAAAAGAATTAATAAAGAGAAGTTTGATATCATATTTGTGTATCTATTCTTTGGTTAAAGCATGTTTAATATAAATTGCAAATACACTAGTTATTTACTCCGCGCACTTGTATGAATGGTTTATATTGTTAAGTGTAACTTAAAGCATGCCAGTCAGCTAAGTTAATCAACTAACATTCAAATACTAGTAAAGACTTGGGTAATAACAGCATTTGACCACTAAGTAGGGCTGCACAAAGGCAACATCTTAGGCTGTGAGCTATGGGGCAGTGTGTGTAGGGTTGAACCGTGGACCACTTGAACTCATTAGACATATCCAGGGTGCAGAAACCCGGTTCTAGAACCCTCCCATACTACTTCAGGTGAGACCTCAATCCACACTTTATGGACTATTACCGAAAGGGCCATTAGTACTGGGATTTGTTTGGCTAAATCACCTCTGAACCTAAGTCAGACCCCAACAAGTCAACAATAGGCAGACAAATTTTTCATTGGATTCATCATAAACAAATTGAAATAAACTTAAAGTATACCCCATTAGTATATTTGTTCATGAAGTTAACCCCCCAATTTCCGTTTTATTCCTATCATAGCATAACCAATAATTCCATAATCTAAATCTTCATAAATAAAATTTTTAAATAAAACTAAATCATGGTAATAATGTAGAATTATATTAAATGGAATAGATGATAGTTATCTTTCATTTTATTTTAGCGTATTTGATCCACATATTGAGTTATTTTGCAAGCCCACCTAGCACTTAGCAGTGCTCACACAACTCCATGTAGTCTTCAACTCATACACACTTTGGTGGTTGGAAAACCCAATGAAATCTAGTGGGAGACATACTCCATTCAAACTTCAATATTCACTTTTACTCACACACACACACACACACACACACACACACACTTGATCGATTACCCAAACTAGTCAAGTATCCAGTGGTAGAAGTAATCCACATAATCTTGACTCTTCGACCACTATGCATTGGATTTATTACCAAAATCAACAATCATTCATATATATATCTATATATTGTTATTAATATATAGTATATATGATATTATATATATAATATATATAGAGAGAGAGAGAGAGAGAGAGAGGAGAGAGAGAGACGAGGAAGAGAGAAAAAGAAAGAGACGAGAGAGCCCTATTTTCTTCTAATCACGAGTATGGGAACTACCAATATCTGTAGTCTTTTGTCGAAAAGAATATTACCACTTCTCATAGGCCCAAGAAATCCCATACTTTTCTGTTCCAAGTAGAATATATAATGCACAGGCTCGGACAATTCCCATACCTTCCTATCCTAAACATATTATACAACTAACATGCCTAGATAGTCTCATACCTTCATGTCCCAAACACATTATACAACACATACACATATATACATTCTACAACACACACACATATACCCATTATAAAGCACATACACATATCCATGTACAAAATATGCATACACATGTTACAAAACATCATGAGAATCTATAGACTACATTGTCTTTGCCCACCTCTTCTCCTGGGCTCAGGAAACACCCAATGTTGAGTGGTCTACCTGCCCCAACAACTATTCATAATCAACATTTCATTATCATAATATAAACATGGGCATTCAAAATTCATAATCACATGACTATAAAATAAATAGTGGAAAGTGTTTCCTCTTTCTTGATGGATTCCTCACATAACCATGAACCCTAAACATGCTTTCCATACATGTATTCAATTCATAAACATGATTAGTCATTATTCCATGAGAATGATTCTTGACAAGGACCTATCAAATTGAATAGAATTTTTACATATCCATCTAACCATTACTGTGTTCATGAATATAACACATACATAATAACATATGTTTTCAAAATAAAGGTAAGATAACATCATGTATCCATGTAAAGAATTTGTAAAATTAAGCATAACAATTTTTAATTCAGCTAAGGAATTTGTTACCCCAATCCTTTTGTTTTTCCTTTTCCCTTGTTTCCATCACCACCACTATTTGATAAGTATTCTCTATTGTTCATTAAGTAGTAGTTTCTCAAATCAATACTATATATTCACGTTATTCATACGCAAATAACCTTCATCTTATGTGTATTTCCTTGATCTCTTATATGTATTATAACATATTGAATGTTTACAAGTGTATCTTGCTCATGCAGTCTCAAAGATTGAGCGCCTTCCATTTCTATACCATTCTCATGGCTATCATGTCACTACCCATTTACTTGCATGGACACAACCAACCCACTTGGTTGTGATTTTGTTATTTGTTTATTTATACAGACTCAACGAGTTCACCTGCCTATTTTTTCCTCCTTCCTGCACTCAAATTCATACACCAACTTCATTTGAGTGTTTTTTTTTCCTATTGGATTTCACTCAACACTTCCTAGGGTTCTGCTACTCTAATTTTT
>APFE030107877.1:0-13585 GCA_000404065.3 Pinus taeda
AATAGCTTTGAACCAATTGATCTATACAAAAAATTTGAGAGAGAGAGAGAGAGAGAGAGAGGGGGGAGGGGCTTTGGGTTGCGTGCTTGCCTTGAGAAACCTCTTTTTCCCTACAAAACACAAAACACAAAACCCAACACGGACATGCAAAGAAAAACGAACCTTATGGCTCGAAGTTAGCTTTACCAAAAAAACTAAATATTAAAAAAAATGAACCTTGCGGCTCAAAGTTAGCTCTAGCCGAAAAACTAAATATTTTTCTCAATGTTTCTGATTTTCCGAGATCACACTAAGGTGCAGGGAAAAGAGAATACGCATGAGAAAAAATCCTTCCTTTCTGTTTCTGATTCCCAGATTGCACAGAGTCGCAGGGCAAAGAGCATACGCAGAAATGAAAGGTATAGATCCGGTTAAAAAAAAAACTAAATAAACCGAAACCGAAATAAGCAGAGAGAAAATAACAGTAAAATGCAAATAAAGACTGTATACCTCCAGATCTTAAAAATGACGCAGATAGGGCTACCGGAAACCTTTTCGCGTGAAACGAAAGGGGTTCCTCACTGGAACAGATGCTCCGAACACAACAGAGCAGTCCTCTCGGCCCGAAAGCAGTCAAAAACAGTAGGAAACGACAGCCGCATGCAATTCTACTGGCTTCAGATTTGGATCACCAACGGACGCGGCCCTCAAATAGCTCTGATACCATGTAGGAATTTACAGGTAAGTTCCTCAGACAGAACACCAAAAGGACACCGCTCACAAATAGATCACAGATCAATACACCAGTATTTTGACGTGGTTAAAACCCTCAGAGAGGGAAACAGTCCACGGCCTGCGCCAACATAGCTACTACAGGCAATTTATTAATAAAAGAATGAAAATTTACATAAGCTTCTCTCATGCACGGTTAACCTACAAATGACCCTCCACGCGCTTTAAATAAAATTCATGGACCAATCGGGTGTCAAGCCACGGATCAAGTGTCGGTAATACCGAGGAGAGAATGAACCGTCGGATCACTACATATCGTGACCGTCGGATTGTAAGTTACACAATGTACAACGGTAAAGAAACACACTTTACCTAACTCTATACTAGACCAAGTTGAACTTAACTATTTCCTATGTGTCGGAATATCCTAGAGAAAAAAAAAATTTGTTGCCCCCTCATTATCAATCCTAGGAGAATTGGTGTGAGAATGGTTTGAAGTGGCCTTAGTGGAACAAAAAATAAGTAAAATGATTACAAGTTTTTTCCTTTATTCATTTATAGAAGGGGAACTTGAGGCTCTCTTATAGGAATGCTTAGAATTAGACATGGTAGATGGAATTTGAGGGATAGAAACTGGTGGATGAATGTCATGATGAGAAGCAGAGGACTAGTTAACAATAGGCTAGTATGGTGGGGTTGCGCTCCCATCCATCATGATACTGGGGGTGATACTATGGAGGAGGATGAGGCTCAGGTATATCCATGATATTGGTGTGTGGTTGAGGAGAATTATGAGATACAAGTGGAGTAGGGGAAGGTCCTCCTAGATATAGGTGGCCAATCTCGGTCAATTGGTTGAAATCATATGAATTGAGATTAAAATGAATATATAATCTAATTCTTTTGTTTCTATTTTCATGCCAAGTCACATTTATTCTTTTGCCTTGTCCTCTACAATTCCCTCAAGAACCCCTGCTGAAGAAACTCATATATGCATAAATAATAGATTAGGTCATGATATCATACATTTTATTCACATGATAACTTTACGAGTTGTAACTGAAGAGGAGGGAACAACATGAATTGATTGAAACCGTATATGAACATGTTGATGGTGCTGGACCTGCCAACATGTCAGGGGATCTCCCCGGTAAGAAGTCCCAATTAGACCTCAGACCGTTTGGTGTAGGAGTCCCAGCTATAGGTCATATGGTAATGCCTTGACCTCGATTTTGCACAGAGGCAAGTAAGATGTCCCTGATGGTAGTAAGGGTGTGATATCTGCGGCAAGTCAAGGAAGGTGCATGAACAGTTCTAACACACGGAGGGTGAGGTGAGTGCTCCCCTTGGAAACCTGTGATAGCACGTAGTTAAGAAGGGAACACACGAGAAAAGATGCATCACAACATGGAAGGAAAGTTAGCTAGCAATCCAAAGTTATGATTAAACCAACAACACATTTAAGAAAGATTCATACATACATACACAAAAATGGCTATACATACATGCATAGGAAAACAAATACATATATCATTTAGAGTTAACAGACAGCTAAAATACAATACAACATATGCATGAAATGTGTTGGCTCTTGTTATATTAAGAAGTGTAAGTTCCAGTCATACAATACATCCATGTCCAACCACTAGTTCCGACAGTGGAACGTTACAACCACAACCACCTGCTCCTCAAAAGAGATATACTAGCTATGTGCAGTGGAGAAGTTGAGGCTCGTTACAATACTGTCCAATCTTTCTCTAAGATACTCCTATTGGAACCTTGGATGACCAAAACCCTATACAATGAGTTATGAGGGACTATTTATGGCAAAGGGTAGGGTGACCCTTGACATTCCTCTTTGTGACAGTTCATCTACCCTCATGACTCTTCATCTACTCTATAACTTTTACATCCAATCCAACTATCGACACTTGACTTACACTTGACAAGACGTTACATTAAAATGCACATGTACCCATGTGAGATAAAATGGCTTAAGAAAGCCATATAAGACATCAATATGACGTAGACAATTGTTGGAAGACCAACTCTTCGACATCCTCATGGTGGTTGACAATAGTGAACTGATAACAAGCTTGGTAGTCCGTGATGGTGTTCGTGTGCTCTAAGGTGACATCTTTATGGAAGTGAACTCTTGCCTCCATAGCAGCTGAGTACACTAATCGGGCTCCTCTGTCCAACTCGCCTGAAAGCATGCACATCATTGTCTTGAGTGCTATCGGACCAGCAACATATGTGTGAATGGTGTCTGCACTGATCACAAAGTTTGGGTTGGTGGTTATGCGCATCAACTCGTCAAAGTGTGAGTCAAGCTCCAGTTGGACCTATGCCTTTGTCTTCACCTGGGTGAGAGTCCCAATAGATGGGATCGCATGTGCACGCACAATAACATCCGTACTCTTGAATACACATGCATGGGAAGCCTGTAGACTAGTGATGAGTTGCAGGAGATCTTCAAAGTTCTAGCTCTGACTCTAGATGCGTGCCTTCAACTCGACCGCTATGGGATTCATCATCTTAGGAAAGTGAAGTGGGGCTCCCTTGTATCTCATTGTCCATGTTTGCATGCAATCAACAACAGAATGCATTTTCGACAAGATACATTCTCTCCTAGCACATCGTTGTTGCCAACCATGGAGATGGACAATTACCTTATGCATGGTACCAAACTTGGAATACAATGCCCACATGACTATGTCAAGGGAAAATACTTCACCTAATATTGCCTTCTTCAACTCTACTTGGGCGGATGTTGCAACCAATTCTCCTCCCTGCTTGGCCGTTTGTAGCTCCTTAGCCATTCACTCGTTCTTAGTTATCGGAAAACGAACAATTGAGGTAGTCACTCCATCATATTCTTTGGTAGCATCAGCCAATTCTATTGGATGTTTGTGCACGTCACACACGATCATTCGTTCCTCAAACTGCGCAAGAGATGTATGATCATCCGAAGTCGACACTGCGAGATTGAACAAATTTATGTTGAGACTTGTCGAATAATATGTTTGCATCCCTCCTTTTGGTTGATCTCCAAGGATTTCAGTGTCTCCTTGGATGCTCGGGACTTGCTCCTCTTCTGGATGCGGTGAAGATTGTGGGTCGACCTCTTGGTGGTGAGGCATGAGGTCGATGTCTTGCTCTAACTCTTGTTTCTCCATATCCGTATCCATCTATTCAAGTGCTTTCTCTATCTCTTGAGCAAAGTCCTACTCCTACGATGGTTCACCTTGTCTGCCTGATGCCAGCTGTTTTGATGAGACCACTACCTGTATGGACGCAGTTTCATCTATTTGTACATGTTGTGCCCCCTGTTGTACATGTTCTTGCTGCGCTTCCTTCTCCTGTCTGCACAACTCCTATTCCTTCCGGAGTTGCTCGTTCAACTCATGCAACTCCTTCTTTGTTTCCTCCATTCTTCATTTCTCTCTTTGCCTTTACGCGTTTCACTTGTCACGTTGTTGCCTTTTTTCCTCTATAGCCATAGCTGTTTTCTCCACAAGTGGATCTACTCGAAACTTGCATCTTTTCTCTTCCTCCATGCTGTCGACAATCTTCCTCTTTCTCTTGTCACGCACCAATATGTTTGCCTCTGCTACTGCTGTTGGTGCTCTCTGGGATGCTGCTTCATGCTGTTTCTCTAACCATTCCATAGTGAAGCCGACCTGTTCATTGCTTCTTGAGAGGTTGTAACAATACCTCCATGGGTCTTCCTCCACCCAATGACATGCCCGTGGATCTAGTTGAATTGTACTCTCACACAACGATCTTTCACAAGACAATGTGTGTCATATGGATTGTAACTTTGGACGTCGAATGGATATTTCTTCATCTGCTCTGCTTTGACATCTAGATGCTTCAAACTCCATATCTCGTATAACCTGATTCGCAATGGAAGAGCGGGCCAAGGTGCCTTCTTCTTCTGGTGCAACCTAGCTGTCAATCCTACCGAGGTGATATGATACTTCCTCCATGACAAGTATGTCCAAGAAAAGATTTGGTAGAACATGCGGAGGCTTCTCCATGCTGTACATCCATATGAAGGTGCTGGACGGTGAAGCATACCAATAAGATATGTGAATCAATGCCTCCATTGTTGATTTTGACATGCAGGGTGGACCCTATTTGAATTTCATCTTGTAAACTAGGTTAAAAAAATGATCCGACAGCCGTGTGATAACTCCTTTGAAGCTGCATCCAGACAACATCTTACAATAAGTGTTCACAGAAGTCTCGGCCAAGGTCAATGCCCACTCCAAGCCTGGGAACTCCTGAAGGGCACAGATTACATCGAGGATGTAAGCAGACATGTAGATTTATGCTTGCATACCTTTGGGCGGTTGTCGAGCCTTTGTTACCTATTCCTTTAGCTGATGAGACAACATGTCGGATGAGTTGCATGCTTTGCCTTCTCTGGCTAGTTGGTCCAATGCAATCACCCAACTCGGTGGGAAGGTTTTCGTGCTCTCTTGGCCATACAGTCGACATGCAAAGATGACCAAGTATTGATATGAATTTCGCAGTATCTTCATCTTGTAGACCTGGTTGGGTGTCATCCTGAATTTCATCGACTCCTTCACCCAGTTCTTCAAGATTTCTCTGGAGTTGGCATTGGTGTTGGGTATGTTGAAGGGAGTCTCCATGATGATCATGGTATTCGACATATGATACATCTCATCATAATCCTATGCCCTAAAGGTTGCAATCTCCGTCTTGCTGACACTGCTCAATGTCATGGTCTCACGATCAGTGTGCTAGATGATCTAGTGAATCATGTTCGCGCAAGGGAATGCGTGATATCTACATGCAATCGAGTACAAGTCAGACTTGTGAATGTTCACTTAAACTTGGAGGTCTTCGAGGTCTTCCTAAAATGTGCCTACAAATGCATCATTGACCTCTTTCCATTTCAGCTTGATGTCCTTGTCTACAGTCAACTTGGTGTCTTCATAAATCGAGATACTTGTAGATACTCACTCAACTGCTGCTACAATTTCACTTTTGTCAGTGTCCTTTGATCCTGCTCTCTTAGAGGCCATTTATCTTGAACTGCTAAGAGTTGGACGAACACCCACTATATTTGGAGATAGAGCGACATGCATGGAAAGAAATCTATCGGCGAAAATCAAAGAAAACTTGAGGAACAACATGAGACATACTTGGCGATTCACTGGAAAGGATTGTGCAGTTTTTTTTGGGAGGCTCAAAGACTGGCTACTAGAACTCCGTAAAAGGTAGTTTGGGATGTCTGGGGAGGCTGGCTAGCTGATGGAATTGCGCAATGCATACTCCAGGCTGGCCTGCTGGTTGCTGGAACTGCGCAATGTGCAATTTCAACTGGCGATGGTTGAAGGCCTAGTGATTGCATTGCGCAATTTTCTGGGCCAACAGTCACTGTCCCTCAGAATTGTGCAATGAAAGGCTGGAGGGTGGTCACTAGGCAAAAATGCACATTTCCTGAGAGGAAGATAGAGCCTTCCCTCTCAAGATTGCGAAATGTTGTCTTGTTGAGGCAGAGTCTGAGCCAAGGTTGCCCAGACCCGTCGATGAGAAATTGAAAGAAAATGTGAAAGTGAATGCATGGTGATATTTAGTGTAAGCAGAAGTGAATAATCGTGCATGCAAATAGTGAATGAAAGATTCAGAAAATGAAACAACATGCATGTGGGTGAAGCGAGTTGCTGAATCAACGATCGTTCGTGCAAAATAGTTTCATGCATGTGACAACAATGAGATGCTAACGAAAACTGAAACGGTGCTAGTACAAGCTAGTATGCATGTAAACGATAGAAAGCATTCACAAAAACCAAGCAAACAACACTCACACAAGCTAAAGCACAAAAAATGACGGAAATTCTGCAAAAGACAAGTTAAGCCAACTTACCTATGAATAACTGAGCTGGATGTGTCGAAGAGTCTTGGATGTGTTGTGGGATGTCATAACTTCAAGATTGATGTGAAGAAGTGAGCTTTGAAGCACCAAATAAATAAGTTTGAGGCTCATGATGTGCATGCCACAAATTTAGGAAAAAGTGACACATGGAGGAAGGATTCTAAAACGATCTTTGCATGTAACCTCTAGCTACTAAAAATAGCTCCCTAAAATCTAGGGATGTTTTTTGAATGTTGCCTTTTTCTATTTGGGGAAAAAGCATCCCATGCATGCAAGTCAAGTTTCCTTTGTTCTGGGAGGAACTGGTTAACCCAAATGCACATGCAACAGTTTGCTCAGCTGAGGGGAAAAATACGCATTTCTGGGAGGGAGTTGGGCTGGCTGCCCAGATGATTTGCGCAATTGCTGGGCAGAGCAGCTAACTATTGCCCAAGATTTCACAATTTCTGGTGGGAAGGATGGTTCCTGTCTAGTGCAACATAAACAATGGTGTTATATAAACCCACCATTGTTTCTGTTGCACTAGGTGTTATATAAACCTCTAGCTACTAAAAATAGCTCCCTAAAATCTAGGGATGTTTTTTGCATGTTGCCTTTTTCTATTTGGGGAAAAATCATCCCATGCATGAAAGTCAAGTTTCCTTGGTCCCGGGAGGAACTGGTTAACCCAAATGCACATGCACCAGTTTGCTCAGCTAAGGGGAAAAAATGCGCATTTCTGGGAGGGAGTTGGGCTGGCTGCCCAGACGATTTGGCAATTGCTAAGCAGAGCAACTAACTATTGCCCAGGATTTCACAATTTATGGTGGGAAGGTTGGTTCCTCTCTAGTACAACAGGAATAATGGTGTTATATAAACCCACAAGTGGATCTACAAAACCCAACAATCACCCCTTGTCACACAAAATATAAGCCCTTTTTCCTATCGGAACCGAAAAGCATATGAAAAGGCTTAAAACATAGCTTTTTCCTTTTCGGGACCGAAATACCCTTCAAAATGTCAAAACAGTGCTTTAACGCCTTTTCCATCAATTATATGTGTAGCGCCGCCGGATCTAGATCTGACCAATCGGACGGTCAAAATTCAATTGCAATATCGGCGATCAGGGTTCCAATGGTCCACACTATCGGCGCTATCCCTCGGTGAAGGTTCGATGCGATATCGCTGATCGCTATTAACGCTTTCAATGGCCGCTTAACACTTTACCACTCCCACTCTGAAGTGCCAATGCGATGTAAGTGCCAGACTCGATAGGATCTAAAACTCCTGTGCATACAATTTCAATTCCACTTTCTTGAATCCGCTAAGTGTTTAGCGCGATTCCTTTATATAAATGGCATTCGTCGATACAACAGGTAATATGCACTGGGTGATGTGATTGGGTTCTACGGACCCGATAACGTTCAAAACCTCCGTCTAAAATATTTGAGGTCTGGATTCTCAGTCTAAACATGTTTTGAGCCCGATACTTGGTGTATTTTGGGTTTTCTACCTGCGAAAGCAGAACAATGGAATGCACTCGCCAAACAATCCTTTAACACAATATCTCCATTATAAAGAATGAAAAACATAGGGACAACATCAATAAATCCGAATCAAAGAAAATAAAGCATTTGAAGGCCTCCACGGGCTGTTTATATCATTTTGCACGCAACATTGGTTTATTCACAATAAACAATAACAGAGTCTCGGCCTTAGGCTAGATTACACAGAAAAAGATCTCTGTCTCCAAAAGAATGCAATCCACTCCCTCTCTCTATGCCCTCGGTCCACTCATCCTTCGCTCATTACATTTTTCTTCTTTTTATCAATCGATAAACACTCTAACCATATCGAATAGCAAAATCTCTATTTTTAATAGATCTAACAACAAATCTTTAACTCCTAGCTCTATGCTAACAATCTCTATCTCTGAATCTAAAATAAGATAGTCTATAACTTATTACAATACTGAATTATAACTAATTTCTTGAGAGATCCAACCCTCTCAGTAAAACTGGCTTTTTACTGATCAGGTCAATGAATTTCAACCTCTTTTAGCCACAACATGTGAACAAGTTTTCACATTGCTGGCTAAGTCCAGATGCTCCTGCATCAGACTCTCGGGGAAGAAAGGAATTGTCCTTCAAACTTTTAGGACTTACTTCATACTTTTGCAACTCTGTTGTAGTCAACCAACTAGAATATTCCACTAGTTGTCCTTTCCACTTGACTAGATATTGGAAATAAGTCTGCCCTCTAGTTTTCTTGGATACTCTTTGATCCAAAATAGCTTCAACTTCTTTCTTGACTGTTTTTGGTACTTGTTCCTCCCAGTTCATGGTTTGAACTTCATCCCCTGTAGCTTCTTCCTGCAACTCTGTCTCTACCTCTTTGTATGGATATAAATATGCAACATTAAAAATGGGGGATATTCCAATCCCTTCTGGCAACTCAATCTCATATGCATTGGCTGAAAATTTTCTTAGAATTTTGCAAAGTCCTATCTTTTTCATTTTCAATTTGTTGTAAGTTTTAGTAGGAAATATCTCTTTCCTCAAATGCACCATCACTAGGTCTCCCACTTGGAATTCTTTCTCTCTTCTTTTCAGATTTGCCCTCTGCTTGTATTTATTGCTGCTTTCCTGCAATTTGCCTTTGACTTCTTCCTATAATCTCTGCATCTGTTTTGAAAATTCTTCAGTGCTTGCACTCCTGGATTCCTGTCTTCCCAAATTCTTGATCTCATACACAGCTCTCAGATGCATTCCAAAGACAATCTGAAATGGACTCATTCCAGTGCTTTAGTTTGGTCTATCATTGTAAGCAAACTAGCTTGAGCTAGTGCCAAATCCCACTGTTTGGGATTCTGATATACTAAACTCCTTAATATATTTCCTAAGCTCTTGTTCACTATTTGAGTTTGTCCATTTGTTTGAGGATGGTATGCTGAACTAAAACTGAGGTTAGCTCCCAGTTTCTTCCAAAGAGTTCTCTAGAAATGCCCTACAAACTTGGTATCTCGATCTGATACAATACTTACAGGTAAACCATGCAATATTACAATCTCTGAAAAGAATAAATTAGCTATGTGTGTTGCATCACTAGTTTTTCTACAAGCAATGAAATGTGCCATTTTAGAAAATATATCTACTACAACATAAATGGAATCATCTCCTCTCTGAGTTTTTGGTAATCCCAGAACAAAATCCATGCTAACTACATCCCACGGTCGGTCTAGTATGGGAAATCACTGATACAGTCTTGTATTCTGACTCCTTTTGGCATGCTGACATATCCTGCATTTCTCAACAAAATTTTTAACATCAGTTTGCATTTTTGGCCAATAATAAAAAGTATTCACCTGAGCGAAGGTTTTGTCTTGTCCAAAATGACAGGATAACCCTCCACTATCTTTCTCCTTTATGATGTTTTCCCACATGGAACATTTGGGAATACATAACTTGTTGCTTTTAAATAATAGGCCTCCTTGAATGAGGTGGTCCAACCACTGACTTCTATTATGGTTCATTGGATTCTGAACTGTTGTGTAGATATCTCTGAAATCTTCATCATCCTTGTACAT
Organism: Pinus taeda; assembly: GCA_000404065.3. NCBI lineage: Eukaryota > Viridiplantae > Streptophyta > Pinopsida > Pinales > Pinaceae > Pinus > Pinus taeda. The sequence continues at coordinate 10,188 of APFE030107877.1, forward strand.
TTCAATAATTTCCTCAAATTCTACAACACCCACTTTGAATTCTTGCATAATAAAACTTACCCTTGCTCGATGCATCTGCTACTTTATTTGACTTACCACTCTTATGCTTTATTACAAAAGTAAAACTTTGTAGAAATTCTACCCACTTGGCATGTTTCTGATTCAACGTCGGTTGGTTATTGATAAACTGTAAAGCATGATTGTCTGAATATAATATGAATTCTTTTGGCATCAAATAATGTCTCCACTTTTTCAAAGCCTGCACAATAGCATAAAACTCCTTATCATAAGAAGAATATTTCTTCTTTGCATCATTCAATTTCTCACTAAAATATGTTATTGGTCTTTTCTCCTGACTCATAACTGCGCCAACTACACTCCACTAGCATCTGTTTCTACTTGAAAGACTTTCTCAAAATTATGCAATGCTAAAATTGGCTCCTTTATGATCTTCTTCTTTAGCAAATTAAAGTTTCTGTCTATTGCTTCTGTCCATTGAAATGGCTGATTGATTGCCTTGATTGTCTCAAGGATTGGTGCACAAATTTGACCAAAACCTTTTATAAACTTTCTGTAAAAACTTGCAAGTCCATGGAAGATTCTTACCTCAAATATGCTTCTGGGAGTAGCCCAGTTCCAAATTGCTTGGACCTTTTCTCGATCCATCTTCAAGCCTTCTTTGGAAACTACAAATCCCAAGTACACCAGCTCCCCCTTCATGAAACTACACTTCTTGAAATTTATTAGTAGTTTCTCTTTTTGTAGAGTTCTTAGGACTAACTTAAGATGCTCTAAATGCTCCTCTTTACTTTTACCAAAAACCAGAATATCATCAAGGTACACAATAACAAGTTTACCTGCATACTCCTTTAAGAATTCATTCATTAACCTCATGAATGTGTTGGGTGCATTAGTGAGCCCAAAAGGCATTACTAACCACTCATACAGTCCACTATTTGTTTTGAATGCAGTTCTCCATTCATCACCTTCCCGAATCCTTATTTGATGATGTCCACTCTTCAAGTCGATTTTAGTAAATTATTTTGATCCACTAAGACAATCCATTAAATCATCCATTCATGGCAAAGGAAATTTGTACCTGATTGTGATCTTGTTGATATCTCTGGAATCTCTGCACATGCGCCATTCTCCTCCTTTCTTTGGACTGAGTACTGTTGGTACATCACATGCACTGAGACTTTCCGTTATCAGCCCCTTATCCATCAGCTCTTGTACTTGCCTTCCAACTTCTGTGTTCTCTTGAGGAGTTAGCCTATATGTTTCTTTATTTGGAAAGCTTGCTCCTAGTATTAAGTCAATGTGATGACTAATACTCCTAATTGGTGGTAGTGCATTCGGCAACTCATCCACGATAATATCAACAAAATCATCTAACAACATTTTAACTTCTTCAGGCAAATCATTCAAGTTTGTGGTAGTTAAGATTACCTTTGGCCTTCCCATGATAGCAAAACGCAACTCCTCATTCTTCACTACTTCCTGTAACATCTCCTTTCCGCTTTTCATCATAATACTGCTCCCAGGTGATCCTTTGTTAGCATCATCCTTCAATGGCAACAATGTGTGTTTAGTTCCATCTTTCTCCAAGGTATAAGTGTTTCTCCTCCCGTCATGAATCGATTTCTAATCAAACTGCCACATTCTCCCCAATAATATATGACATACATCCATGGGCATTACATCACATAAAATCAAATCTTTATACGTACCAATTTGTATCTCCACTTTGCACTGTTCAGTCACAATGATCTGATGTCCCTTCTGCAACCATGCCACTTTATAAGGTGTAGGGTGCATGGTCTTTGCTAGTCCGAACTTGTCCACCATCTCTGTAGAAACAAGATTGTCAATTCTTCCATTGTCAATTATTACTTTGCAACACTTACCTTTTGATTTACAGGTAGTTCTAAATGAATTCTTCCTCTGTGCAGGTTCTCCCATCTCCGGCTCTGCTCTAAGCAAAGTTCTTCTCAATAACAGTGATTCACCTTCTTCAAGGGGTTCTTCCTTTTTCATAAGTCGAGGTGGTTCTGGCTTTGCCTCAACCACATTCGCACTCCTTTGACTTGTTGATTTGTTATGAGGACAATCCCATTACATGTGTCCCCATTCTCCACATGTATAACACCGAACATCTCTTCCTCGCCCTCTTCCTCTGGGCACAAATATTCCTCTATTAGATTCTCCCCTCTGTGGTGGTCTGCTACTTGACCTTCTTGCTTCATGTTGATGCTGTTTTCCTCTTGATTTGGTAGCTACTCTACCTCTTGCTAAGCTTTTCCCTCTATTCCTTTGACTCTATTTCCTCAATATCTTCTCTTCTGTCTTCAAACTTGCTTGATAGGCATCCTCAATGGTTTTCAAACTCAACAAACTAGTCTCATCTTGTATATCATACCTTAACCCATTGATATATCTAGCTATCTTTCCACATCATCCTCTACATGCCCTGCTCTAATACTCAATCTATAAAACTCTTCTATATATTCCTTAATAGACATTCCTTCTGCTTTAAATTTTGCAACTGCTTAAATAGATTCAAATGATAGTCTTTAGGAAAAAACTTGGCTTTCATTTTACTTACATTTTGTCCCATTGCTTGATCTTGGACTTCCCCTTCCTCATTCTTGATGTTTGTACCTCGTCCCACCAAATGGTTACATGACTCTTCAATCTGGTGACTGTGAACTTCACCATCTTCTTCTCCTCAACCTCTTCATAGTCAAAGTATTGGTTTATGGATCTGATCCAATCCATAAGCTCCTTTGCATTCAGACTCCCTTCATACATAGGGATTTCCACCTTAGGTTTTCCTCCTACTTTTACTAGCATCTTGTTGACCTTGGTAGTTTCATTGTGTTCCTCTGCTTCCTCCACATTTGCAACAGATTCTTCTGAAGAGCTCTTAGCTCCTTCATCAAACGCTCTTCTCTGAGCAGTCTCAATTGTCTCCATTCATGCATGCAAACTCTGCACCTCTTCCAATAGAATTGCATTTGGTTCTGGTCTTCCTCAACCAATGCCTCTCCTTGGCAACATCTTCACTGCAAACAACCCTTTCTTCTGCTTTGATACCAAAATATGGTGCAACAGAAAAAATGGTGTTATATAAACCTACAAGTGGATCTACAAAACCCAACAATCACCCCTTTTCCCACAAAATATAAGCCTTTTCCTATCGGAACCGAAAAGCCTATGAAAAGGCTTAAAACATAGCTTTTTGCCTTTCGGGATAGAAATACCCTTCAAAATGTCAAAACAACGCTTTAACGCCTTTTCCACCAATTATATGTGTAGTGCTGTGGATCTAGATTTGATTGATCGGACGGTCAGAATTCAATTGCAATATCGATGATAGAGGTTCCAATGGTCCACAT
>APFE030107886.1:3403-76965 GCA_000404065.3 Pinus taeda
AAAATGGGTTTTCAAGGAAGAAAAAATTTAACCCATCACTTCCAAGGCTATATATACAAGTTTTCATCAAAATCAAAGGCATTGTGCTAATCCAAGCCTTGGAGAAACGTTGCAAAGGGTGTGAGTGTGCATCGTGAGTGTTTGAGTGAGTTGGAGGCAGTTTGAGGGAGCGCGACGCATATACTCAGGGGCGCGGTGCACACAGAGGGGGCGACTCACACAGAGCCTGCCTGCAGTTCAAATTTTCCACAGGCGCGGCGCATACCCAGGGCGCAGCGCACTGGGTTTTGCGCGTGACACACACAGACCAAGGGCGAAACAAGGCCAAATCACCTCCAAATTTTTGTGAAGCCCATTAAATTGAAAGGTAGGCTCTTTGACATCATTTGTTCATCAAGTTTTATACATGATATGGTGATCTATAGAGATGTTTGAATGCAACCAAATTCATAAAATCAACCATAAGAAATCACCAAAAACCATGATGGCTAGGGTTGCTAAAGTGTGTTGTTAGTGCCAAGGTTCCATTCCACCCATCATTTTCCCCTCACCTACCATTTTTCCCATCCTCCCTTTCTCATTTTTCCTAATATCCCTGCCCTAAATTACTACCAAACCCTCTCCCCTATCCCTCCACTATTTGGTCAACATGACACCCCAAACCCTACATTGTTAAAACCCCAAACCCTACCCTATCAAAAAACCCAAACTCCTCCCATATCCCTAAACAAATTTCTCCATATAACCCCTATTTCCATTACATTACTCCCTTCCTAATACTCCCTGTTTCATTGTTCCCCTTGGTGACAGATATCACAAAGGCACCCAGCCTCACACCATCATCAAAGGGCAGCCTAATCATAGTTTGCACTGTAGTCATGACATCACAACATTCATGAGAGTACGAGATGGAGACACAAAGTGACTCATCCTTAGAAGAGCAGGCTCCCAGGAGACAACACAAGAGTGGCAAATATGTCAGAGATGAGCCCACTACCCTCACTGAATTACAAGCATGCCCTCTAGCCATGTCATGTTTCCAACACCTAGCATGTTCTAAATTTTGTCAAATGGTGGCAAATGTTAGAGTTCATCATGAGTTGGCCCATCTATTTGTGCTTCATCTACATGGAGGTTAGTCTATCTTGGCCGGGGTCACTTTCACATTGACACCCGAAACTATATCAGTGGCAACAGGTATACCAAATGTTGGAGAACAGTGGCATAAGAAGAAGAAGGTGGATAGGCAACACTATGAGCCTTACATCAAGGCCAGATTCTTGAGTCAGATCACAAGAGTCTTTCCCTTCCGATAATTGAAAGATGAGTATGCTCTACTCATGAGATTGATCATGAAATACTTCAGTTGTGAGGGGAGATTCTCTCGACTATATGCCTATCACATCCGGTTGCTCATGCACTTCGCCAGGGTGAGGATGATGAACCTCCCGTTTTTCATATGCAGGAACATAGAGAGGATAAACACCTTCATGCTACATAAGACCCCTCAGTAGCAGCTTAACAATGTGTATCACTTTTCTCTTATCCGGATTTTGGTAGATCATCAGTTGAGATTGCAGGGCATTGCTTGGGAGGACTTCATCTCCCGTGACTTCTTTAGCACATCACAGGCACTATTAGAGCCAGATCAAGAGATGGGTGGTCCTTCTCATTAGCATGAGCACCATGAGACCACTACCATGCCAGTTTTTGTTACATATCAGAGAGGTAGTAGGCACTTGTTTGCAGCAGCAAAGCGAGTGTTATCTCCACCCAAGGTGGAAGGGGCCTCGCTTCTGGCATCAACGACAGAGGTACTGGACAAGGGCAAGAAGCCCGTGCAAGATGAGGGGCCATCAGGTGGATAGGAGACCGATGTCATCCTCATTCAGGATGATGAGGCAGAGGCAGAGAATGCCCAACTTAGGATGACCATTCAGGAGCAGGACACGGAGATCCAAGAATTGATACTCAATGTGGAGAGGGCTAGATGGATCATCAAGTATCTGGAGTAGAGGAACAAGCAGCTTGAGGACCAGCAGGAAATCATGGAGCTGCAAAGCATCCGTGAGAATCGACAAGCTGCCCAGCAAAGGAGAATCGAGCTCACTACCTTGGAGCAAGAGATCAACAACGACCGTGAGTCCTGGTTAGAGTGGGTCAATATGCACCTAGGGAGACTGTTCGACAAGGATAACAGAGACAAAACCATACTGAGGAGGATGGCTTTTCATTACAGGGCATGGAACATGAGTGCCAAGGCCCGGAAAAGGAGCTTGAAGGCCAAATTGAGCAGAGAAACAAAAGAGGAAAAAGAGAAATATTAGCTTCGAATCTTGGCCAAAGCTTCTATGGCCCATCATAGTGCCTCTTAGAGAACCTCCAACCCAAATTTCAAGAAATTTGGGAAACTTTTGGTCACATGGAAATTTTTTGTCACAAACACAGGTTTTCTCTCTATACCCGTCGCGCCACCGGCGCGACGCGTAGGATTGGGAGCTCCAAATGAGAAATGGTTTGCATTTTTGGATTTAGCATGCAAAAGCACGACTACTGGCACTTGGGAAAGAAATTTGGGCATGATTTGAGTCTCCAGGAGGTCAAAAACTCCCAAAAAATGGCCTCACTGCCCCTATTTTGACACACATGAAACAGTCTTGGGAGAATGAATATTTTGAGGGGCAAATGAGCCCCAAATTCAAAAATTTCACATGGGTTGGAAAGTAGACAAGACAGGCTTTCCAACAAGCACACTTGGGCACATTTTGGACTCCTACAAGTTCCTCAACTGGCCTCAAAGTGGCGCGACTCATAGAGAAAATGGCGCGACGCATATAGGAAAAGAGGCCCAAATTGCCTCTGTTTCGCGAAATTTTGATTCGTGACTTTTCATAAGTGGGCCCTCTCATCTACACTTCACTTTTTCGACACCAAAGGTGGCATTTAAATTTCTTTCACTCCAGATGGGCATCTATCCAAGTGGAAAAGGAAGGCAAAGGGTCACCCAAGCCATTTGTCATGTTTGTGGTCCTGCATCTGTAGCTGATGTTTGGCTCTCCACCTTCATTTTGTAATGATTCGAGTAACTCAACCATTGGGTGTTCTATCTCTTCATGGCACATTCTATATATTGTATGCACACCATTTGCAAAGGGTTGGTTCGCTTGTAACTTCTGGGAGACTGTGGGAAAGAAACTCTATTTCTTCATTCTATATTTTTACAGAGGATTAATGAAAGGCAACGGCTCTGTTTCATGAGATTCATGTGGTTGTGAGTGTAGAAAATCTGTCTCTTATGTTTCATATGTATCTTGTTATGTCTCATAATTCATTTCATATCCATTTCCAGTGAAATTTTCTAAGCTAGATAAGGTAGAATTCAATTTTATTGCTCTACCTGTGGGAAATTTTCATGTTCAGTGTTCTTTCTTCTGTTGAAAAGGATTCATGTACTAATTCCGTTTTCACTCTCCTAATCAATTCTCCACTCCGCATTGTTTCAAACTAAATTGCTGGACTCTCCGCCTATCTTTCCTCACGAAGTAATCTGTTCCTTTGTATTAAATTCTCTGTTCATTGTAGTCCATTGGTCCCATACCATCCCAGAAACACAGTCATTCATAAAAATCATTCTTGTATCCATATTCACTTACTATCCTAAGATAAATAGTTCACTGTAAGTCATCTCAGGCCTTTTCGTTTATTCATTCACTGAGTGTGACTCGGAGAGAGCCCTCTCCTGTTCTGGTAGGGCTAGTTACCAGACTGAGTGTGGTTTGTGGTTACCCTGAATTTTGCCTTCCTTCAGCCTAAGGCGGATTTAGGTGCTAACAGGACTCTTTCCCCTAATTGGAGGAAGATGCTTCTTCTTTTCCTTTCTTCATTTCCCCTTGATCAGTATTGCCTCTTGATTTTCCTGTGGATGTGAAATTGGCTTCTACCTCGACGGTATCAACCTAGATCTAGTCCAATGTGGGAGATCTCCTTTCTCTTAGTGTGAAAAAAAAATTGGATTGAAAAGGCTTAGCAATGACTACCCGGGCTGTTGCTTGAGGAGGCTTGATCTCAGCTAGAAAGTTGTTGTACTATTTGTTAAAACTCTTTATAAATTCTGAGATATCCTCATATGGATTTTTCTTAATAGCATTAAATTATATAAGGATATATCCATGGTCTCTCTTTTCTCCCCACTTTTGCATAAAAGAGTTCTCTAATTCTTCCCAAGTGGCTATGGTGGCATCTGGTAGGAATTTAAGCCACTTTCGAGCCTCTCCATCAAAGGATTGGATAAAGAGCCTTAGTACCACATCCAAGTGTTCAAAATTTAAGTTCTCTGTAAAGACAAAAAATACTTCTATACGTCAATGTCATGAGATCTCATCCTCTTCGTTAAATCTAGGTAAGAGCTTAAGGTAATCCTGAAGAATGGCATTCAAAGGTTGGGGAAAATTTTATGAAGCATATTTGTTCAGTAAGAACCCTAGAATATCCATCGGTAGTAATCAAGGTGGTGTTAGGTTTATCAAGGGTCTATGTATTGTGAGAGCAGATGACTTGGTAGGCTGGCTAGGACTAGTAAAGTATTTAGATCGTGGGTAAAGCTGATAGTGCATATATTATTTCCCTTCTCATTCTTAGGAGGAGGGAATGAAAAGGAAGGGGTATTAACTGAAACTTCCTCTTCTTTGACTTACGAGGGAAAAATATTATGGGGAAAACCAGTTTCGGTAGGGTATGCAAGAGTTCTTGGGGTGAAAACTAAGCAATGGATTATTCTGTTCTAAGAGCTGGACAAGGAGGCTTCTAGGAGAGAAGAGACAATAATATTAGTGGTGGGGGTTTATTCTTTACAGATTCTTCTGAAGATTAATTCTTTGGATTAGATATAGATGGTGTCTTCTCTTGAGAGGTATCAGAACGAGTGTGGGGTCTCCTATTAGCTAGGATGATATCTTAAGAATTAAATAATGGAGTCACAAAGGTGATGAACCTACAATCCAGACCTCCTTTCTCACCAAAACAAAGAATGCCTGAATGTCGCATCCCAGGGGAAAAATCCTCTAATGCGTTCCCTAGAAATGGCACCAAAAGATGTTGTAGTTCTCAAAGACAAGCTGTGGATTACAGAGAGACCAGTGCCCGAGACATCCAAATAGGGTGCATCTAAGATTGTTTAATAAAGGGTTTAAAGCACCTCAATAATGTCACTTGTGATTAAGACTTGGTTCAAAATAACATGGGAAAGTTCACATTTTATGAGGCCTTCATACATTTCAATTACACGATAATATAATACATCAACCAACTGTGGCCGGTTTCATTCAGGAAATTGAATCCTATTTACTTTGATGTAGGGGATACAATAGAATAACTTAGAGAAAGAAATCTATTCGTGCAGAGCTTAGGAGACCAAGAACTTTACAGATAATGGATTTAGAATGAAGGAACAAATAGAGAGAAGAGTGGATGCTAAGAATTATGTAGTGCACTTTAAATATTTAATTTCCACCATTCACACAAACATTCTTCATCCAAAATTTGATTAAAAACAAATCTGTGACAACGAGGAAATAAATCTAGCAACTAGGTAACGATTAAATCTGAGAGGAATGTGAAACACTTATGAAAATACAAAAGACAAGAGACATACTGTAATACCATAACACGGGAATCACTATTTATATTTCATTGATATTCTGTCAAAAAACATTTGTAGATAGAACCATGAAACTATCTTTCCTCAAAATAATACAGAGTTTACTTCCCAAAATTCTGAACCCTTTATTTTTTCATCAAGATCACATATATAGGCCTCCTTGAACTGAGATAGTTCATTAGAGTAATATTCTTTCTTGATTTAGGACATCATTTCAAATTATGTCTCAAAATTTTAGCATGTGCGAGAGCACAACTATTCTATCCATAATATAATGTCTTAACAAAACATAGTAAAACCTAGAGTAAAAATAATTGAAAAGTAAAATAAAAGGCCATAGTTGGCACAATATGAGTGATCTTTAGGAACGATGAGATGATGACGATGCCTGGTGAGAAGAAATTGGAGCACCAGGACAGACCATTTGTACAAGTGGAGGATTTGCAAACTCCTCGCATTGATGCCACAAGGCTAGGGGAGGCTGTGCAATTAAGCAAAATCGCTTGTAGTTGACCTTGAGATCAATAACCCCTGAATAATCTAATCTGTAGCGAAACACACTTCTGAAAATCCCGAGGAGCTTAAATTCATTTTTAAGGAAGTTCATCATAATTATGCCTTTGAGGATGGGCGTTTTCTCGTGAGTTGTTCATGTCTTGCTTTTGATTTCAATCATCTTCTAATCATAATTCTCTTGTGAAAGTAGCTCCCCATGAGATCCCAACAGGTTGGGTAACCCAACCTATAGGAGCTTGTCAAATTCTTCATTGAAAGAGGCCATGTCTTTCTGCACCCTGATGAGACTCTGTTATGCTCTGGTTCTATCTTCTTTCTTTGAAATTACTTTAGAGATATCTGCTACTACACCCATTCTAGCAGCTATGTCCATTGGCCTCAACTCATTAGTTGGTCGCTCATTTAGGAAATGGATAAATTTCATAGAATAATGAGAATTCACCATGCTCGCCTATTTAGTATTTAGTATTGATGGTGCACATTATGTACTAGAGATCCTTTGGTCATGCATCAAAGTTATCTGCTCCCTTCTAGGAGTAATCTCTTTGATGATCAGATCCCATACCAACTGTCCAGATTCAATGAGAGACATGTTTCCTTTGAGCTTAGCCCTTAATTTGTTTATTTCCTATGTGGCGACCTATAGGTCCTTAGATACCTTTTTGACATTTGCATTCAAGGCTTGCAGCTTCTTTTTCTTCTAAGTTAATTGCACTTTAGCAGCATCCAATTCCCTCTAAATCTTCTTCAATTCTCCTTCAGAAAGTTGAAGTTCGGTCAGTGCCTTAGTGAGTCGATTGGTGGGATTTCAAGGGTCTTCATGTAGTACTATTGTACAAGCATGGGAGGCAATCATATTTTGCAATTTAGTCACTGTCTATTCCAAGGCTAATGCTTTATCCTTACTTTTAGTCAACTCCTTCATTAGTGCCTTTTTCTCCCTTTGGACCTAAATCAACTATGGAGTCTAAACATGTTCACTTCCAGGCATCTTTAGCATTTGTCTTAGCTCTTGATTCTCCTATTGAGTTGATTATAAAATAGTTGCTAATGCTGAATTGTCGTCTCGATCTATTTCCATCTTCATGATCAAATCCTTATAAGACTCCTTCTATAAGAATAGTGCTCGAGAGTTGATCTTTTCCATCTTCACCTTATTAGAGACCTTCTCTATATAAATTTTAGCTTGGTTTATGGTCATAAGATTGTTACCTAGATCATTGTACAACATCTCCCTAACTTGCTTGTGTAATTTAACTTTATCTACCAAGGGGACACTGGTTAAGTCTAGGGAAGCATCTAAAGTTTGGAACTCAGATCCCGTAGACAGGGATGGTATCAATCGATGTTGCAGCCTTATCCTCATTTCTTCTTTTTCCAAGTCCATGGAAGCTAGCACTCGGGTGTGACGAGATGTTAGCTGAGAAGCCATTTCTCTATGAAACCTCTCCATTGTCTTCCTGTTTTTGACTGGATTAGCCTTCCCTATTGACCAACTTGTCCTTGTAGCATAAGCATTGCCTTGTCTTCTTATGGACATGTCCTTCCTCCATGTCAGCCACCACCGATGAGTCAATAGTCCTCCTTTGTGCTTTGTCCATGCTAACTGAGGATTCGCTCTCCATCTTTGTATTAAGAGGTGAGGAATAAAAGTTAGCTTTCCATTGAATCTCAGGCTTGGTATCATGTATGTAAGTTGAGGCTTTAATCTTTTCTCTTCTTGGGAAAGGATGCCTCTGCAGTCGTAATTCCAAACATCTCCCATTTAAAACTCCATGGCTTCAACTAGGGCTCAACTAATTTGAACGTGTGTCTTGTGTTTACCACAAAAGGGCCTACAAGCTGTTCCATTTTGAAAATGTAGCCCTTCTTTGTCGGTACGAAATGGAGCAGGTCTACATTGAGCACTTGTCTAGTGAACTTGAGGGCGAAGATCTTCATAGGTAGGAACACTGGTAGGCGATATGGATGGACTTAACAACCGTAAACCTAAATTTCTCTATAATCCTCATAGAGGTACTAGTCTCTATGGCAGCTTCCTCGTTGAGTTGGAGGAGCTCTTTTCGCTGTGGGTAAATTCTAGGAGGTGGGACCCCACTGATGATTTGGTAGGCAATGGCCATGACGGTTGAAATGAACTGGGAGTACCCACCCAAACTAGGTCTTTTTCTTACTGAGATATTCCAGTCGAAGATGAAATTTTGCTGCTTGTTAGGGGAAAACACCTAAAGGTCCAGGCATTGAAACTCTTCGATGTGACTATATATGAAAAAGAAGAACAACAAGGTGTAGTAGCGAAAATAAGACGAGGCAAGGAAGTAGTGAAGCTGAAGGCATAGAGGTATTCTGGGATATTTAGTAAGCATTTAGGTTGTTGCAATTTATGGAGAAACCCCAAAGTTATTTATTCTCTGAGAGGTATCTTCGCCCATTATAGAGGTAATTGCAGCCAAGATGGGTTGAACTGATGGTTGGAAGAGACTCATTGGGAACCACTTTTTCTATGGCAAGGGTTTTGACCTCAAGAGCGTGGAATTGGTCCAAGAAGGACTATTTTTCCTCAGAAGGGAGTGTAACAAAATGATGGACTAGGGTAGCATCGATGGATGTATGCATGGAGGAAGAATCAGGGAATATTAAAGCTCTTTGGATTAAGAAAGGTGTTATCTCGAGGATTGTGACTCCTAAGGCAGAAACAAAATAATTCTTGTCCTTTTGATATGAGTCAGCGAACCAAGATATAAACTTGGGGAAGAGGTGAATTGGGGGCCTAGTTTGGAAATAAAGACCAGAGTCAACAACCCTAAAATGATCCTCCTTCCTCACATGGTCGGAAAATAGTTCATAGTGGAGGTTACCGGGTGAGAATGGGCAAACAAGGTTTTCAATTTAGCTCTCAGTGTCTATTAAGGGCCTGACACCAATAGTTTTAACTTCACGAGTGATAGGGGTTACACGCGCAACATGCGTCATTTTACTAAATGAAACAAAAAAGTAAATAACGCAGGAGGTCGAGGTGTCATTTTACCTAGAGACTATAGGAGGGTCTGAAAATGACTTTGGAGGTTGTCCTTTTCTTTTGGGAGTATGCAGAGAGGTAAATCTTTTGCAGATGTCCAGATGGGATGTTTCTCGCTGAGACCAAGTAATCGCTGTCGGGGAGGTAATTTTAGGGCAATAGGGACTTATATAAAGAAAGGGCATGACTACGTAAGTGGCGAATTTGGGAGTTGGCATAGGATGGCACGGGGCACTCTAGGATTGGTCTAGGGCGATGGAAGGGTGATCTATGGAGTTGCAAATAGGCGATAGTCTTTACCGTTACCTTTTACCTTTCATTTTGATGAGCCCACCTGGATGGTCCCCACCGCGTTACAAAAGGCGGTATTGTAAATGATACGGGTTCCTTGCTAGGCACCAAAATGAATCGCAGCCGACCTTTCAATGCCAAGGGTCGGTAGTTAACTTATGTTCACATACTTTGCCACAGTTGATGTGAATGCGCAGGGAAGCATGGATGAAGGGTGACCTGATCCAGAAGTACGCACCTTTAATTACGAAATGAAATTTGAAAGAAATAATTTGAAAGCTTCGAATCATTTAACTTGATAATGGAATCTGAACCCCTTTCAACCCGACACATGGCCCCATGAATTATATGCTTAAGAGAGATGTTCCTCTTTACAAATTTTACAAGCTTTACACCATTACCATCTTTAGGAGAAACATAGTAGAGATGGAGATAACACACAACATTACAACAGGATGGACTTCAGGCACACTGCATTACATGATGTTGGAATTTTGTTTGGAGGTTGAAAGACATATTAAATGATGTTCTAAGCAGGATTACAAATTCTCCATTCCGCAACACATATCATACAATTAAGAATGAATGTGTACTTAATGAAGGGTTGGTGAAAAGGTATGGTCAACCATATATCCCAAAAATGTTAACAGGTTTTTTAGAAGAAAAACTAATTAGATATATATATATATTAAATCATAAACCAATTACATAAAGTATAGGCTCAAAAAAATTATATTATGTTTTAGAAAAGTACCGTTTTGAAAAACATGTATGTAAAATGTCTTTTGTAAAACAATCTCCATATGAATGTATTTCATGCATTAGAATTATAATCTAAGTTTTCACTCTGTTTTAGTGTCTCTTTGTGTACTAAATTTTTGAGATTCCTCTACAGTAAATCTTGAGGGAGACTCCTCTACACTAAATATTTTATATAATATTGTTCCACCAATCAAATACATAAAAAATAAAACTAAAATATTTAAAAAATGATAATTCTTTTTTAATATAACTTTATAAAACACAATTGGTGATTGAATTAAAGTAAGTTTTGAGAAAACTATTGTAACCTTTTTATGAAGAGGAAGACAGGTAGTAGATCCCAGATATTTACCAGTAATCACCTGTCATGTGAAGTAGCTGGTTGAAATACCGAAAAACAAAAGAAATCTTTATAAAATGCAATCTAGTAAATATTTCATATAATATTGTTACACCAATCAAACACATAAAAAATAAAACTAAAATATTTAAAAAATGATAATTCTTTTTTAATATAACTTTATTGTAACCTTTTTATGAAGAGGAAGACAGGTAGTAGATCCCAGATATTTACCTGTAATCACGTGTCATGTGAAGTAGCTGGTTGAAATACCGAAAAACAAAAAAAATCTTTATAAAATGCAATCTAGTAAATATTTCATATAATATTGTTACACCAATCAAATACATAAAAAAATAAAACTAAAATATTTAAAAAATGATAATTCTTTTTTAATATAACTTTATAAAACACAATTGGTGATTGAATTAAAGTAAGTTTTGAGAAAACTATTGTAATCTTTTTATGAAGAGGAAGACAGGTAGTAGATCCCAGATATTTACCTGTAATCACGTGTCATGTGAAGTAGCTGTTTGAAATACCGAAAAACAAACGAAATCTTTATAAAATGCAATCTAGTAACATGTGAGCTGGATGGTTCATCTGAGATACCGAAAAATAAAAAATAAAACCTTTATAAAATGCAATCTAAATTTTAATAAAACATAATGGTAGTAGAACTCAGTTTCCGTTAACGTTATCAGGGAACAATAAAATTTTATAAACATCACATTAAATAATAAACTTCGTTTTAGTATTTTCTGTTTTAGTACGGGAGCAATTCCAAGCGTGGAAATTACTGAACAAATCGCTGTACATAAGATTGATTCCTTGTGTCATAGAAACGTGCGAGAAAGGTGGTCGCCTTACATTTTGCACTCTCCTTCTTTGCTAGATTTCGAAGAAAGGCCACGAATTGCTTGCTGTAAATTGTTTGTGCAGCCGCTGAAGAAAGGAGGGAGAACACAGCCGACGCACAAGATAGCCAAATGTTGAAAAGGAGCAGCGTAAAATGCGGAGCCCGAAAACTGGCCGATGACATGGATGTAGTTTATAGTTGATCCAACAGTTCAGTTGCCTAACAACGACTTCCGTTGGATGTAATTTGTAATTAATCCCACACCTCAGTGGGGTAACAAATAGCTATGTTGCTGACCCAACGTTACATAGTTCTGTTCCGGTAGATGAATGGCTACTCCCGGCGCAATTTTTGTGCTTTAGTTCGCCACGTTTACAGTTAGCATCGGTTCTTGTCCACCGATTTGAAGCTACCCTTTTGAGTTTTTTTTAACTTTTATTTGATAAGTTTTTCTTAATTTTTATTCTAAGTGGGTTACATACTTGTGTGAGATAGAGTCTTCTTGCCATTATAATCGAGTCTTGTTGCCATTATAATCAAGCAATTTCAGACAACTGGCCTATCAATAAGCAATTAGCGATTCACAACAAAGGAAAAAAGTTGGTTAATATTATTAGTCTTTAATATGAAAATTGTAAAATGTTTGGAAATATTTTTTAAAAAGTATTTATATTTTTCATGATTTTATAATATTTTATATGATTTTTTTTTGGATTTTTAAGGTAAAATATTTTATTCTATAAAATGTGGGATGTGGGTGAATCATTTTTATAAAAAATGGAAATGGGCCAATTTTTTAAAAAAAACATAGAAAATTAACCCACTTGCCAATATTAACCCCTAAAAATTTCCTTATTCACAACACTACTTTGCATTTCCACAGATTTATGGAATGAGCTCGCAGAAAATATGTGTGAAAATTATATCACCAAATTTAAAAGGCTCATCAATAGGTAACACAATCGATCAAGTGGTAGCATCAGGACCTTGTTAATATCCTGAAAACAAAGCTAATAAAAATATGGAAATTTAGCTAATTTAAAATGGCAGAATAATTTAATCCATAATCACCACACAAAATGAATATTAATTAAATATAAAATACTCTGTTCGAATGGGTTTTTTCTGATGTTAACGAGCTCACCCAAAAACAAAATTAAACCAGAGAAAGGGGCAACATTTTAATTCCATAACCAACTTTCTGAGCGAAATTGGAAATCGCGAAGAAAAGGAGAAGTTCCAATTATTATTCGCACAGTTACCATGGACATGTAAATGCGAGGAATAAATCCCAAAATGCATTATTAGATACCATCTTGTAGGAACAAGAGACATAACCAATCAGATATTCTTAAAATAATGACTACCAGACACTGAAAACAAATGTGTAGTCGATTCCACAAAAAATTTACGAACTCCCCAAAATCGCAAGCCATCGGAGCTCTCCACACATTGGTGCAAACCAAACATACGATTAACCAGAAAACAGAAAAAGGAGCGTCGAATGCTTAAAAAGAGATTTCAAAACCATGGTCCCGGCCATCAGAAGGCACCCTCTACCCAAGACTCACTTTCCAGGGGTCTTGTAGGTTTCAGCCCATCGAACAGTTTGCCGTCATCCACAATTTCCCTGGGGAACAACTGACCCTTGTAAACGTGGTAACTGGTCTCCTCTTCTTCGTATATATCAACAGCCGCCGCCATTATTCTTTCCAATCTCTTCTTGAGAGGCAACTCTTCGGTCATTGCAATGTTGCGAAGTTCCGTCTGCTCCTCTCCGTAGGCCTCGTATACTGAAATGATCTTCGGAATGGCAGCGGAGTATGCTTGGTACTCTGAATAGTACACTCCCTCTATGGAATTCGTTGGCTGCCCGGAGCTGTGAAATCCATCGGCAGCACAGCCCTCGCGCTTCATCACAACATACACGGTGGTTGGTGCAGGTGGTGGAGTAGCCGGCCGAGGTTGTGCAGAATCAACCCTTTTAGCGGCTGCTTTTCTAGGCACCATTACTACAGGCAAACCCTAACCGGGAAGAGGAGAGCGAGGAATATTGACAGTCTGCCCTGCAATCCTTCATGACAGTAGGAATATATAGGCGAAGGGGAGAAACTTAACGGATTCCAACGCTTCACGATCACCATCAAACCGCCCTGTCACACGTGTACCATATTTTTATGTCGATCAACCAATTTAAAATCGAAGGGTTTTCGGGTTCCTGGTCCACTTGGCCAGATTTTCAACTTTTCAAAATCATTTTTATATTTTATTTTTTTAATTTAAGATGGTAAAATAAGTCCCAGCTACTTTTGCATTGGGATTAACGATAAATATTACGAACTTTTATATGCACAATTATTAAATGAAAATAGGTTACTGCTGTTCAATACTACACTACATAAAATTCTACCATTACTCATTAATGGGTGCCTAGTGCTGTAGACTCCTACGTATGCCCAATATTTTAAAATCTAAAACTCTTGATTATCTAACGGTCATTATTGTAATCAGTTTAGGTTAAAATGTTTTGATTTTTAAATAATTTGTAAAATTTTAAAAACTAATTATAAAGTTAATCATTTTAATAAAATATATAAATTAATTTATTTTTGGAAAATTTTTAGTTAGTTTTTAAATTTTTAAAATTAAAATTATAATTTATTAATGTATTTTTATTAAAACTAATTCAATGATGTTACAATCAATCATCTGAATTTAAAATTAAAAAATAAAAAAGAAATATATCTAAGAACTAAGTGTTTTAATAAATCATTTATCCAATAAAAAAAATTAAAAATATAAATTTAACACATGAAAAACTGGCTGGGCCTGTTCGCTGCTTAATCCCATTCAATTGCAGTACCATAAATCTATGATCTCGGCTTTGTCCTATACAAAGGAAATTATTCGAGGCGAATTGCGTGTCGAAACTCTTCCCCGTTCCCTCTATTCGCCCAGACAAGAGACCTGCCGTCAACTAAAGTTGCGTTCTGAGGTATTAAGATCATATAAATAAAATAATTAAACTTTTAAAATTTTTATTATTGGAAGTGGCTTCAAATGGGAGTTTTGTTTTGATATTTGCCTTTTGCTTCCTGCAACGAGGTCGAGGTCGTGGATCATTAAAAATAAATTTTTTTATTAATGTATAAAAAAATTATGTAAATTATTTCACTAAATTTTCTCTGATTTGAAAATAATTTCGAAAGAAATTATATTGGTAAATTTAAGTGGAGGTGTTTCCAACTAGTTAAGATGGTTTATTACTAGATATTGATAATAAACCACATTAACCAGTTCAAAATGCCTCTACTTAAATCTACCAATATCAAAATATAAATCACAAAAATTTAAATTTGATTAGACTTATTCTACTATTATTCAATTTATTATTTATTTAATAATAATATAAATATATATAAATATAATATATGTATTAATTATTTAATTATTAATAATAATAAAAAAATTATTAAAATAAATTGATAAAATTAAACTAATAATATTTTAGTAAACAATAAATTATAGAAATGCCAAAACTAAGTAAAAATTTACAATCGGATTTTTTTCTTACACCTTAAGTTGGCGTGGTGTTGATATTACTATTTTAAAATTAGTTAATAATTATTTTATTAAACATATTTGATAATCTTTTGGAAACTTTTTTAGAATATTGGTAATAAAATTAAATCAAAGC
Source organism: Pinus taeda (assembly GCA_000404065.3). Taxonomy (NCBI): domain Eukaryota; kingdom Viridiplantae; phylum Streptophyta; class Pinopsida; order Pinales; family Pinaceae; genus Pinus; species Pinus taeda. The sequence goes on from APFE030107886.1 coordinate 18,544, forward strand.
TATTTAGTACTAAATACACAGATTTTTGACAATTAATTTTTAATAACTTTGAATTACTTTATTTGCGCTGTGTCGAAAAAAGTTCCACAGTTCCACATGTAAAATTCGATGCTAACATACTTGCCCCAGTAATAAAGTTAACTTGGCCACCAAAGATTCGTTTGTCATAAGCTTTTATACCGTGTAGTTATTATTGGTGTTATATTAGTAATATATTGGGTACTTTAATTTATTGAGAAAATAGATATTTTCATCATAATTTTTTGGTAAAACAAAATAGTGGAATTTTTTAATGTTTAAAATATATTTTTGAATGAGTAAATTGATTCAGTATTCTGAAAAATTTTCTAACCCATCTACATTTTACAGATTAAACAATTTAAATTTAAGATTTTAAAAATATTTTCTGAATTTTGATTAAAAAATGTCTTTGAAAAAAATCATTTCTTCTCTAAATTAAATTACGCTATTATATTGCTAAACAGACATCCATCCATCCATCCATTATATGTTAAGGTGGGTTTAGTTTTAAATTTCAATAAATATTAAAATTAATACTATAAAGTCATTCGTCACTTACGAAATATTTTATAGAACTTTAACACGAATAATATTTTATATAATTCTAATAAAAATAACGGTTGCGAGAGATCAAGTTTTTAAAATTATAATATTTATATTTATAAATTATAAAATCTTAATTATAAAGATTAAATATTAAAATTGTATTTTTAATTTAGTTTAATTTTTCTATAAATTTATATATAGTTGGTTTAATTAATTTTTTTAAAATTAAAATATTTTTTTATAACATTTTTATGAAAAAACTATAATTCAATTTAAAATCATCATTATTTTTTGCTAAAACATAGACACTATGTAGCAAAGCTGCATATAAAATTGTTTTATTAATATCAAATAAAAATTAAATAACCTGAAACAAAATGGTTGAAAATTCAATACTAATTATATAGAAGATTTAGATTCACCATTTTAGACCATTAATACTTTTGTATAAATTGTTGAATATTACTATTTTTATTATTAAACATTAAATGAAAAATAATATAATAATAATTTATGGAATCATTTTTTTGGCCTAAATTAATTTGTATCAAGATTGTGATTTTTGTTTCTTTAAAGTGTATTTCTAAATCCATCAATGAATTCAACACCCTAAAAGACCCCTATGACACCCAAAACAACTTAAGCTTATGATTTTAAGAAATATTTACTAGATTCTAGACAAAATTCACTAGAAAAAGTGCCCAAAAAGGAGTAATTCCTTCTATTAATTAGACTACCCATAATTATATTGTTTGAATGTAATGGATGTTGAGATTCTTTAAATTCATGAGAAATTGAGTAAAAAAATTAAAATAAAAAATAAATTACAGAATATCTAATTTGATATTTTAAACCTTATGAAATCACAAGTCAAATTGTTTTTGGTTTTCAAACTCTTCCTAAATTTCTCCTTAGCTTTGGAATTCAACTTTGGCTTAGGAAAGAACCATGGGTATCCCCTTATTTTGAACCTCTCCTTGTCTCTCCTAGTATTTTTATTTTTGTCAGTGGTTCCAATTATCATGTCTTTGGGTTTTCTATTGTAGTTAGACATTACATCAATGTTCTTTCAAGCACTCCCCCTCATGGGTAGAAAAAGAGCTGCATCCAACTGCATAGGTGACAAATGTGGCAAGCCCTCTCCATTTGTTTACTTGGACTTGTCATTACCCTCTACTTCTTATACCTATGGACATTCAACAAACCAATGATCTACATATCACTACATGGAAATTATTCTATAGAAAGTATGCAGGGTTGTCATTAAATTTGAGAGGGAGGTTCCTTAAGCACGATGTTACATCCTTAATCACCAAGTTGACATAGACACCAATAGTTAGATCCTTGAAATTGAGAATTGTATTAGAGCACGACAATCCATCCACATGTAGACTATTAACTTACATTGACATATTAAAACACTCATGGCCAGACACCTCATTGATCGGGTTGATACCCAATAGGAAATTTCAATTTGCATGCTTAACTTATGGAAAAAATGGACAAGATGAAAAGAAAACTTATGTTTTCACGAAGAAAGTGGCTAATCTTGTATTGACTTCTTTAGGTGATGATGATGAACCACAACCACCAATTCATATGAACCCCTTATAGGTTAACAATATTATGTGAGTTGGTCTCAATATGTTGTCCTTCTTCTATGACATTATGCATGTTACAATTATATTTTTTTCAATTAGTTTTTCTTGTAGTCTACTATTCAATTTAAGTTATGGATTTATAATGTATGCAATATGAAAAATTTGAACTTATGTTATTGGTTTAGTTTAAGTTATGGATTTATAATGTATGCAATATGGAAAATTTGAACTTATGTTATTGGTTTAGTTTCCCTAGTGATAGATTACTAATCTATATTGATGTTATATATAAAAAATTTTATAAAAATAATATTTAAAAAATAAAAATCATATAATCATATTGTTTGAATGTAAACATGAACAAAGTGTTTGAATTCTTGGAGATCCAACCACCACAAAAACTTAAATTATTTAATATTTAAATTAATTTTAAGGATTTATTAGATTCCGATAAGAATGCCATGTGTAATAACTTTTGAGTTATGTATATATTGTTTTCATCTATGTGTAGCATTAGGCAGTTTTCCATATACCTCTAATTTGTCAATTTTATGGTCCATCTTCTCTCTAATTTTGATTATTTTCATTTTCCATGTATTAACTTTCTCCAAAACATTAATATGATTTTATGATTGATGTTGATTTTATGATCTAATTTTTTTAATAACGTAATATTTTCTTAACTTCAATATTGAATCTCATGTGATTTGTTTTAAATTGAATTTAATATATTTTTTGGTATGATGTGCATAGTTGGACTAATGTACTCTACAGACTAGGAATTTAATTCATCAAAGAAAGATGATCTTATTTACATATGTTTGGTAGAAAAATCTTGTCCTGGCAAAATGATAAATATCCTTAGGCTCGGAAACCAAGCCTACAAAGAAACAAACAAATACTTGAAACAATTCCCTAATTGATGATTGAAACACATATGTAAAGAGGATGTAAAGCTCGTACATGTTTCCCAAAATTCCTTATGATGATCCTCATTATTGTCCTTTGTAGCTTTTAACATTTCTCCCTTGATACTGCAAGAAGAGACAAGAAAAGACAGACAAACAAGAGATCAAAGCATATAACAAGTCAAATATTCAACCATAAACTATGTAGATGATCAAGGGATATTACAATAAATATAGTAACAAATGCAAATGGGAAAGAAACAAGTATTTGTATTAATAATAAAGATAAGGATAATTACAACGAGGTGCCTTGATGTTGGAGCCTCCTTGCAATGATCCTCTACCCAAGCCTTAGAAATGAAAATAACTCCAATGGATATTTTAGCAACATGTAAGTAAGTTCAATAGTATAAATTTAATGGAAACACAACTCTCTTAGGATGTATTTCACTTATAGAAAGGAATAGAAGTTGAGAGATCCATAAAGGGAAGAGAGAGATCCACAATGAGTTGGGCAAATCCACTAAAGGAAGAAGGAGGTCCGTGATATGGGTAGCTCGAACTTAATCTCAACCAATTCAGATTAGATACCCATCACTAGGCTTTTAGAAGAGGAAGTTTAGTTTACTTGCTAGCTTTTACCGCTATAAGAAGATCATTATGACTCAAGCATAGGAAGAAAATGATGTCATCGTTCTATATTTAATGTGCAACATGCGTCATCACTTGTTGTAAACTAATAACCCATGATGTCCTTAAAATTAGGGTTTTTAAGATATTTAATCCATGATTCTTATACACCATTGAAAGGTATTTCTTCCATATTTCAAGCGAAAGTTTTACCATATTTCATCAGATCACAAAATACCTAGATTTGGCATTATTTGCATGAGTGCGACAAATTGATATGGAAAAAAATATGTCCCCATACCACCTTGATGAATGGCGAGGAAATCTGAGGGATCTTGTAATTTCACCATCTATAGAGTCGCCCGTGCAGGGAGGAAGCAATACTAACCCATGGGGGATTCATTCAATGAACCTCTGACATGTGATGTGCATTCATGGAATATTAAACAATACCCCTAGTTTGACTACATATTGGAAAATACCTCTAAAAATCACATTATTTAACCCCTACCAATACAAACCCAATACACATTCCATTTTTAAAACCCCATACTTTCACTAGATATTGTAGATATCCACTCTTCCATTAACATTTTTTATACCTCTTTGTATTTTTTGATTAATTTTGAGATGCATTTTTTATACCTGCCAATATAAACCCCTTTACCCCCATTTACATGCTTAATATATTATGTCATCTTTTCCTCAGTATATATACCCCAATATGAACCCACATCGTATGGTATTTCTCCCCCAGTGAAGCCCCCATGTACTAACCTCAAATAATTTGATTCCTTATTAAGCTAGGTGATACAAATTGAATAGCTTGAATAAGAATAGGAAGTTATGGGATAGTCCCTACCAATCAAGAAGTTTATTGAAGGGTTTCGATATGATTACTTGAGTATGAATGGAGGCATTATGATGTAATAGGTATTTCGTATTGTTATTTCATTTATTTACCATTTTTGAAGAACAGATTATGAAAATATGAATTATAAAGAAAATATATATATTTCCCCTTATTTCAAGAAGTGCTCTACGACCCAATATAGGGGTAGATGTGTAGGCATAAATGTTTAAAATTTAGCATAAACATTTAACATTTATATGTCGGCTCTAAAAATAAATTTAGAAGTAATATAGGTCCTCGTATGGGGGAGACGTTGTTGGGTCCTTCATTTTAGGGGATAAAGTTTTTGATATGTTTTGACCAAATATAACCAATGGGAAGTTGCGAAGAAAGAAACCAAGGAAAAATAAGAAATATTCCAAGATCTAACAATTACCAAAGGTTTTCCAGTGGAAAATAGGGAGACATGTAGTCACAGTTGAGCCACAATAATCATTAACAAGTGAGGATGAAGTAACTTGCACTCGAGCCACAAAAGTAGCCGAGAAGGAAAGGGCATGACATCCGAGGAGGCAATCAACATTTCAGGCAAGCGAAGTGCATAAAAGATGAAGGGAAAGGTAAATAGAGAGAGAGAGAGAAGGCTTGTACACTGATATGTTGTCACAGAGTCTATTAGTCTTAACATTGTGCTATGTTTACCTGATTCTGAGTTAGTTTGTGTTTTGATTTCTTGTTCCTATTTGAAAGGCCTCAGAGCCTGAATGTAATGATGTAATGAAGTTTGAAGCTAATGAAAATAAATTGTGAGGTTGCTTATGGATATCCATGTGTTGGTTTTATGGGGCTCTTTAAATTTTTTATGATGAATGTATGTGTATATCCTCTGTTCCTTGGAATTATTTGCTTGTTTCCTTTTGTGAGGGTTATACATAAGATGTGATTTATAAACTAGCTGGAATTGTTAGTCCTTATGTAACTACCCTTGATGCCTTGTTCTAATCCCTTAACCAGGTAAGGTCGTGGCATGCCTCAGGTGAGATGCCTTATTCCTCTTGAGTAAGTTGAAATTTTGGTGTTACACTAGACAACAACAGATCCTTTGTCGGCCCCTATGCCCGAACCTGGGTATCTACACTTTCATAATTTCTCGCCAACAAATGGATCTATTGCCAGGGCCCAAAATTCTAAAAATAGATTTGGAACATGGTATCGAGGATTTTAAAGAAGGATTTGCAAGATTGGTAGCATGAACAAGTAGAGCGGTTTATCTCTCAACAACCACAGATCCATCATAAGACTACAAAGTGAGTAAAGGATTAAATTTTGTATGCAGAACCTACGAGCGATCAATACGAGATATTTTGGTGTAAGTTCCCTAAAGACCTTTATAATTGGTTACGATGGTTGCAAACAAAAGAAAAGACTAGCAGTCAGAGTAGATCTCCTCATACCTGAACTCAAGCTAAACTAGTTGAGTTACTCTAGATCAATGTAGACCTAACTTGGGTTGTCGACTTCTGGGTGCAAGCTACTTTAGAAGGGTACATTTTCGTGTTTGTTGTAGAAGGCCATCTATCATTTTTCAAGGTTGAGGCTATGTTCAAGTCAGGCTTGCGGGGAATAATTTTGAAGGAGATCTCATTGTGGGTTAAATTTTTAATGGTATAAGAGAACGTGGTAGTGATTGAAGGCCAACCCATGGCTTCTTAGATCCCTAGTACTAGGGGAAGGTTATAAGTAGAGAAATGTTACCTGTCTGTGAGCTATGAGAATGGTTAAGGGATGGACGTGGATGACTTTAGGAAGGCTATAGATATGAGGGCACAAAGGAGGGCACAAGTAGCTAAATAATGACAGGAGAATTCTTTGCAGAAGATCCATAAATGAAAAATGGAGCTACACCAATTAGGAGCAGTGTTAAGCAGTTTGAAAGCACGAGAAGGAGGAGGAAGCCAACCAAAGTTGCAGAATGATGGGGATAGAGATAGAGTGAAGCCTTACTTAGTAGGAGAGTCCAGGACCACCACTATGACATAAGTTGAAATATGTAGTAGAGATTTCCCTCCACCAGCAGAGATGGAGACACCAGATAGATTGGACCCTATAGGCCAAAAGGAATGTCTGGACGATGACATGCATTTCACTATGAAAATGCTATTTTCTGAGGATGACGTGTCTCGCAAGAATACTGACTCATTTCCCAATAGTTCAAGTAGCACTGCCACGACCTTCTCCTGATACTTTACCAAAAGCATGTTCAATTTTTATCTAAGCTAGTTAACGTTATAAAGGTCCGCAAAGTACATAACAACTATAAGGTTGGTACATCTGGTGGTAAAAATAGTAATTGTAGTTCACCTCTCCAAGGATCATCGCAAATTGGTTCCCAAGTGTTCATAATTCTCTCGTCGATTCAACTAGGTATGGTTAGTAAAAAGGTAGGATCTATTACCCAATATCCCTAGTTATCTAGGAAAGGGAATGAGGATGTCGAACAAAATTGGCACTTGTGTGTGGCTTTTTCTTAATAGCATTAAATTCTGTGAGGATATATCGATGGTCTCTCTTTTCTCCCCACTTCTACATAAAATACTTCTCTAATTCTTCCCAAGTGGCTCTGGTGGCATCTGGTAGGAATTTAAGCCACTTTCAAGCCTCCCCATCAAGGGATTGGAGAAAGAGCCCCACTACCACATCCAGGTGTTCAAAATTTATGTTCTTTGTAAAGACACAAAGACTTCTATATGTCATTTTCACGAGATCTCATCTTCTTTGTTGAATCTAGGCAAGGGCTTAAGGTAATCCTGACGAATGGCATTTAAAGATTGAGGAAAATTTAATGGAGCATATTTGTTCAATAATAAGCCTGGGATATCCATCGGTATTAATGGAGGTGGTGTTAGGTTTATCAGGGGTCTCTCTATTGTGAGAGTGGATAACTTGGTAGGCTGGCTAGGACTAATAAAAGTATTTAGATCATGGGTAAAGCTAATAGTGCATATATTATTTCCCTTCTCATTCTTAGGAGGAGGAGGGAATGAAAAGGAAAGGGTATAAAAGAAACTTCCTCTTAATTGAATTACGAGGGAAAAATATTATGGGGAAAACCACTTTTGGTAGGGTATGTAAGACCTCTTGGGGTGGAATCTTAGTAATGGATTATCGTGTTCTCAGAGCTAGATGAGGAGGCTTCTAGGAGAGAAGAGATAGTAGCATCAGTGGTGGGGGTTTATTCTTTCCAGATTCTTCTGAAGATTAATTTCTTTGGATTAGATACAGATGGTGTCTTCTCTCGAGATGTATCAAAACGAGTGTGGCATCTCCTATAAGCCAGGATGATATCTCAAGAATTGAATAGTGCAGTTGCGAAGGTGATGAACCTGCAATCCAGACATCCTTGCTCACCTTAACAAAGAATTCCTGAATGTCGTATCGCAGGGGAAAAATCCTCTAATGTGTTCCCCAAAAATGGTGCCAAAAGATGTTGTAGTTCTCAAAGACGGCCTCTAGATTATAGAGAGACCAGTGCCTGAGACATCCAAATAGGGTGCATCTAAGATTGTTCAATGGAGGGTTTAGAGAGCCTCAATAATATCACTTTTGATTAAGACTAGTTGGTTCAAAATAACATGGGAAAGTTCACATTTTATGAGGCCTTCATACATTGTAATTACACGATAATATAATACATCAACTAACTGTGGCCAGTTTCTTTCAGGAAATTGCATCCTATTTACTTTGATGTAGGTGATATAGTAGAAGATCTTAGAGAAAGAAATGCACTCATGCAGAGGTTAGGGGACCAAGAATTCTACTCATAATGGATTTAGAATGAAGGAACAAATAGAGAGAAGAGTGGATGCTAAGACTTATGTAGTGCACTTTAAATATTTAATTTCCATCATTCACACTGACATTCTTCATCCAAAATTTGATTAAAAACAAATCTGTAACAACGAGGAAATAAATCTAGCAACTAGGTAACGATTAAATCTGAGAGGAATGTGAAACACTTATGAAAATACAAAATACAAGAGACATACTGTAATAAAAGAATGTGAGAATCATGATTGATCTTTAATTAATATTTTGTGCAAAAAAAATTGTAGTTAGAACTAGGAGACTGTCTTTCCTCAAAATAATACAAAGTTTACTTCCCAAAATTATGAATCCTTTCTTCTTTCATCAAGATCACATATATAGGCCTCCTTGAACTGAGATAGGTCATTAGAGTACTATTCTTTCTTGATTTAGGACATCATTTCAAATTATGTCTCAAAATTTTAGCATGTGCAAGTGCACAACTATTCTAACCATAATATAATGTCTTAACAAAACATAGTAAAACCTAGAGTAAAAATAATTGAAAAGTAAAATAAAATTCCATAGTTGGCACAATCTGAGTGATCTTTAAGAATGATGAGATGATGATGATGCCTAGTGAGATGTAGTTGGAGCATGAAGATGGACCATTTGTACGAGTCAAGGATTTGCAAACTGCTCGCACCAATGCCACAAGGCTGGGGGAGGGTGTGCAATAGAACTGAATCACTTCTAGTTGACCCTGAGATCAATAACCCCTGAATAATCTAAGCTATAGTGAAACACACTTCTAAAATTCCTCACGAGCTGAAATTCATTTTTAAGGAAGTTCATCATAGTTATGCCTTTGAGGATGGGAATCTTCTCGTGAGTTGTTCATGTCTTACTTTTGATTTCAATCATATTCTAATTATACTTCTCTTGTGGAAGTAGTTCCCCATGAGGTCCCCACAAGTTGGGTAACCCAGCCTATAGGAGCTTTTCAAATTCTTCACTGAAAGAGGCCACGTCTTTCTGCACCTTGATGAGACTATGCTCTGCTCTGGTTCTAGCTTCTTCCTTTGAAATTACCTTAGAGATATTTGCTACTACACTCATTCTAGTGACTATGTCCATTGGAATCAACTCATTAGCAGGTCGCTCATTTAGAAAATGGATAAATTTCATAGAATACTGAGAATTCGCTATGCTCGCCTGTTTAGTATTCAGTAGTGATGGTGCACATTCTGCACTAAGGATCCTTTGGTCATGCATCAAATTTATCTGCTCCCTTTTAAGATTAATCTCTTCGATGATCGCATCGCATACCAACTATCTAGATTCAATGAGAGACATGTTTCCTTTAAGTTTAGTGCTTAATTCATTTATCTCCTGTGTGGCGACCTATAGGTCCTTAGAGACCTTTTCGGCATTTACAGTTTAGGCTTGCAAATTCTTTTCCTTCTAATTTAATTGGGCTTTAGCAGCATCCAAATCCCTCTAAATATTCTTCAATTCTCCTTCAGAAAGCGGAAGTTTGGTCAGTTCCTTGGTGAGCCAATTGGTGGGATTCTGAGGGTCTTTAGGCACTACTATTGTACAAACATGGGAGACAATCATATTCTGCAATTTAGTCACTATCTGTTCCAAGGCTAATACTTTAGCCTTACTTTCAGTCAACTCCTTCATTAGTACCTCTTTCTCCCTTCGGACATGAATCAAATCTGGAGTCTAAAAATGTTCACTTCCACGCATCTTTAGCATTTGTCTTAGCACCTGATTCTCTTGCTCAGTTGACTGTAAAATAGCTGATAATGCTAACTTTTCGTCTGGATCTATTTCCATCTTTATGTTCAGATCCTTATAAGACTCCTTTTGCAAGAATATTGCTTGAGAGTTGATCTTTTCCATCTTCACCTTATTAGAGACCTTCTCTATATAAATTTCAGCTTGGTTGATGGCCATAAGATTCTTACCTAGACCGTTGTAGAACATCTCCCCAACTTTCTTCTGTAATTTAACTTTATCTACTAAGGGGAGACTGGTTAAGTCTAGGGAGGCATCCAAAGTTTGGAACTCAAATCCCGTAGGCAGGGAGGGTATTGATGAATGTTGTTGTCTTATCCTCATTTCTTCTTTTTCCAGGTCCATGGAAGCTAGCACTCAGGTGTGATGAGGTGTTAGCTGAGAAGCCATTTCTCTATGCAACCTCTCGTTTTCCTTCCTATTTTAGACTTGAATAGCCTTCCCTATTGACCAACTTGTCCTTGTAGCATAAGCATTGCCTTATCTTCTTATGGACATGTCCTTCCTCCTTGTCAGCCACTCTCGATGAGTTAGTCGTCCTCTTTTGTGCTTTTTCCATGCTAACTGTGGATTCGTTCTCCATATTTGTATTAAGAGGTCAGGAATCAAAGTTAGCTTTCTATTGAATCTCGGGCGTGGTATCATGTATGTAAGTTGAGGCTTTAATCTTTTCTCTTCTTTGGGAAAGGATGCCTCGGTAGTTGTAATTCCAACCATCTCCCATTTCAAACTCCATGGCTTCAACTAATTTGAAGGTTTGTCTCGTGTTTACCACTAAAGGGCCTACAGGCTATCCCATTTTGAAAATGTAGCCCTTCTTTACCGGTACGAAATGGAGCAGGTCTACATTGAGGACTTGTCTGATGAACTCGAGGGTGAAGATCATCATAGGTAGGAACACTGGCAGGCGATATGGACGGACTTCACAACTGTAAACCTAAATTTCTCTTTAATCCTCATAGAAGTACTAGTCTCCTATGGCAGCTTCCTCGTTGAGTTGGAGGAGGTCATTCTGCTCTGGGAAAATTCTAGGAGGTGGCACCCCATGGATGATTACGTAAGAAATGGCCATGAAGTTTGAATTGAACTGGGAGTACCCACCCAAAACAGGTCTTTTTCTTACTGAGATATTCCAGTCGAAGATGGAATTTTTATGCTTGTTAGGGGAAAACACCTAAAGGTCCAGGCATTGAAACTCTTCGATGTGAGTATATAGGAAAAAGAAGAACAACAAGGTGTAGTAGTGAAAATAAGACGCAAGCAAGTAGTGAAGCTGAAGGCATATGGTAGTTGAGAGGTACTCTGGGATATTTAGTAACAATTTAGGTTGTTGCATTTTATAGAGAAACCCCAAAGCGGCCCTATTTATTCTCTGAGAGGTATCTTCACCCATTATAGAGGTAATTGCAACCAAGATGAGTTGACCTGATGGTTGGAAGAGACTCATTGGGAACCACTTTTCTGTGGGAAGGGTTTTGACCTCACGTGCGAGGAATTGGTCTAGGAAGGACTATTTTTTCTCAGAAGGGAGTGTAAAAAAATGATGGACTAGGGTAGAATTGATGAGTGTATGCATGGAGGAAGAATCAGGGAAGATTAGAGCTCTTTGGATTAAGAAAGGTGTTATCTTGAGGATTGTGACTCTTGAGGTAGAAACAAAATAATTCTTGTCCTTTTGATATGAGTTAGCCAGCTAAGATATAAACTTGGGGAAGAGGTGAATTGGGGGCGTAATTTGGAAATACAGACTAGATTCAACAACTCGAAAATGATCCTCCTTCCTCACATGGTCGGAAAATAGTTCATAGTGGAGGTTAATGGGAGAGAATGGGCAGGCGGGGTTTTCAATTTAGCTCTTGGTGTCATTAAGGGCCCGATACCAGTGGTTTTAACTTCATGAGTGGTAGGGGTTACACTCGCAACATGCTTCGTTTTACTAAATGAAACAAAAAATTAAAAAACAGAGTTCGAGGTGTCGCATTACCTGGAGGCCAGAGGGTTTGAAAATGACTTTGGAGGTTTTCCTTTGCTTTTGGGAGTATGCAGAGAGGTGAATCCCATGCAGATGTCCAGACGGGATGTTTTCTACTGAGACCAAGTAATCACTGTCAGGGAGGTAATTTTAGGGTGATAGGGACTTATATAAAGAAAGGGCACAACTACACAAGTGGTGAATTTGGGAGCTGGCATAGGATGGCACGGGGTGCTCTAGGATTAGTTTAGGGCGATGGGGGGGGGGGTGAACCCCAGAGTTGAAAATAGGCCATAGTCTTTACCATTACCTTTTACCTTTTATTTTGATGAGTGAGTGAGAGGAGCCCACCTGGCAGATGGCCCCCACCGCATTACGAAAGGCGGTATTGTAAATGATACGGGCTCCTTGCTCGGCACCAAAATGAATCGCAACCGACCTTTCAATGCTGAGGGGTCGTTGTGCAGTTAACTTACGTTCACGTACTCCACCGGAGTTGATGTGAATGAGCAGGTAAGAATGGATGAAGGGTGACCCGATCGAGAAGTACGCGCTTGTTAATTATGGAATGAAATTTGAAGGGAATAATTTGAAAGCTGTGAATCATTTAACTTGATAATGGAATCTAAGCCCCTTTTGACCCGACACATGGCGCCATGAATTATATGCTTCAGAGAGATGTTCATCTTTACAAATTTTATGAGATTTACACCATTACCATCTTTAGGAGAAACATAGTAGAGATGGAGATAACACACAACATTAGAGGATGGACTTGAGGCACACTGATTACATAATGTTGGAAAATTAATCTCAACCACCATAGTTACTAAACTCACAACAACCATACTTGACAAGTAGATTTTTGTTCTAAGAACGAGCACAAATTCTCCATTCCACAACACACATCATACAATTATGAATGAATGTGCACTTAATAAGGGTTGGTGAAAAGGTATGGTCAACCATTTATCCCACAAATGCTATTTGTATTCGGTAACAGGTTTTTTTAGAAGAAAAAAGCAAGCTGGAATATATATATAAATCCTATATATATATAATATTATAACAATATAAACCAATTACATAAAAGCCTTAGAAGAATTATATTATGTTTGAGAAAGGTACGTTTGCAAAAATATATCTTAAAGATTGCTCTGTGAAACAGTCTCCAATGAAATGTATTTCATGCATTAGAATTATAATCCAACTTTTTACTCTGTTTTACTGTGTCTTGTGTGCGCTAAATTTTTGAGATTCCTCTATAGTAAATATTTCATATAATATTGTTACACCAATTAAATACATAAAAAAATAAACCTAAAATATTTAAAAAATAATAATTTATTTTTTTAATATTAACTTCATAAAACACAATTTGTGATTGAAGTAAAGTAAGTTTTGAGAAAACTAAGAAAACCAGTTGTGACCCCTTTTATGAAGAGGAAGACAGGTAGTAGATCCCATATGTTTACTACTAATCATGTGTCATGTGAAGAAGTAGTTGTTAAGCTCCCTCTCCCAATGACCAACGACCACTGATAATCTGGAAATCAACTGCAGTCATTTCCTTAAATTACGGAAACCAACTGCAGTTATTTCCTTCAATTATGGAAACTATCTTCAGTTAATTAATTTCTTGTTGGGAGCTTCTGGAGTGGTCCATTACTCCCTCTGCAGTTCTCTACCATAATCTGTGGAACACTTGACATATAGCCAACAGAAACTTGATGGAAGCTTGGCTATATATACTTCTATTTGGTCCCAAAGCTCACTAACTCAATCCTCCTTAGTCTTACACCATCAAGTTAGAGTGAGCAGAGCTTGGAAGAGCCACACGGGTGAAAGAAAAAGTTTGTAGAGGGTGAATGGCCTCGTGTCTTTCAGTAGTCAGATCCCTTGTATTTTTGCACTCTCTGTTTCGGTAAGGTTCCTCTCTGCATATACGCTTGACGATGGAGGGCTTGTAACCCTTCCAACGTTCACCATTGTTGGCTCTTCTCGGTTGTTGAGTTGATATGTTGGCTCTCCACTTTTCCAAGGAGTTTTAGACACTAGGAGACCATCCCTTAGTCCGCTGACCTTCCTCCTTCGCATGTAGGCTCAAACCATTAGTGTTTTGCTTCAGAACTATTGGTTTTAATAGAGCCAAGCCAGTAGAGAGAAGAAACTTGTATATTGAGGATTCGAAGCTCCGAAAGGCAGTTGTTGGAGCTTTTTCAAAGGCAGTTGATGTTGGAGGTCCAAGCAGCTTTATTTCAGCATTTCCATTATCCCGTATAGCAACAAATTGGGGTAACTACAAGCAATCTTGCTTTTATTTGATATCAGAGTGTGAGCAAGCATCAATGGCCGGAGGTATGATTTATTGGGTATTAAAATTTTTCGATTCTTTTAAGTATTTATTCCACAATATAGAATCGTTATTATTTAGCAAACATTTGGTATTAGAGCCTTTCTTTTATCTCTGCCTTGATGTTTATAGACATGCTTTGTTTGGCTCAATACCATATTTAGAGGATTTTTCTCAATTAAGGCATTTATTTGGAAATATGTCTATTTTTTTCTCAAATATTTATTTGATTTAATTATATGCAATTTGGATAACTATTGTGCAAAATTTATTAACTTTGCTTGTATTTAATTTGCATGAACTGATTATTTTTGTTCTAAATTAAAACATGCTATTTGGATGAGTAAACAAGACCCATCATTGAATGTTATGCATGAATTTGACAGTTTTGTTTATGCAAATTATCATTATTTTCATATCAAGTTAATTTTTATGCATAAAAGAAATAGTGTTTAGTGATCCATATAATATTAATTGATTAGAGAATAGCCACATCATCTCTAATTAAATAGTATTATATATTATGATTGATTAGGATCACATAAAGAATATTTAGACATTAGTTGTAATTAACTATACTAAATATAATAAATTTTATCCCACAGGAATTTTTATTATATTTATATGATTAATTAGGATAAAATATTCATAACCCACAAGAATTATGAATTAATAGTTTTATCATAAAGTTCAAATTTAAGATAGAATTTATATCAAATTATAATCATAATATACCCATTGGAATTATGAATTAAGTGAATAATTTGATAAATTCTATCATAAAAAATATTTGAATCTATTTGAATTGAAAATTTAGTCCACAGACAATTTTTATGTCATTAGATTCAATTTTTAAGCATGATTTACATTAGTAAAGCATGAAATTTTATTTAGGCCTCAAATTTGACATAATCATGTGATCTTTAATTTTATGCAGTTGTACAACCTGCGAATTTCTTTGAAATTCGTTGTGATATCCCTGAACTTAAGGGAGATAACTATAAGGTCTGGAAGGAGAGAATTCTCCTTCATTTGGGGTGGATGGACATAGACTATTCTTTTAGGAAAGATGAACCATCGACACTCACTAATACCAGCACTGCAGCGGACATCACGCTTTATGAACGATGGGAGTGATCCAATCGCCTGAGCATGATGTTCATTAAGACTAAAATTTCAGCTGATATTTGTGGTTCCGTTGATTAGCATGAAAAGGTTCGAGACTTGCTGAAAGCCATTGATGATCAATTCGTCACTTCAGACAAGGCACTAGGAAGCACCCTAATCATGAAGATCTCATCCCTAAGGCTCACCAGTGTGAAAGTTGTGTGCGAGCACATCATGAAAATGAGGGACACTGTGGCTCAACTGAAGAAACTCAAGGTTGAAATATGAGAGTCTTTCCTAGTGCACTACATTCTGAACACCCTTCCGCACCAATACAGAACCTTCAAATCTCATACAACACACATAAGGATAAATGGTCAATTAATGAACTCATGACCATGTGTGTTCAAGAGGAAGAGAGACTGGTGATGGAACTGGGAGAAAGTGCAATGCTAGCAATGCGCGGAAAGGGAAAAACTCAAGCCAATAAGAAAGGGAAAGGTAAAGTACCTCCCCAAGCTGATATCAAGAAGGATTCCAAGTGTTTCTTTTGTAAAAAGAAAGGACACATGAAGAAGGAATGCAACAAATTTCAGAAATGGCTTGCAGACAAAGGTAATCTAATCTCATTTTTTTTTATGAATCTAATATGGTTAATGTCAATATTAACACCTTGTGGATTGATTCTGGATCAACAATTCACATTTCATATTCCTTGTAGGGTTTGCAAAACCTAAGGAAGCTAGTGGGTTGTGAGCAAAGCATCTTATCAAGAAACAAGATGGGCTCACATGTGGAAGCCATAGGAACATGCTATTTAACTTTAAGTAATGGCTTTGTTTTAGAATTAGAAAAGACCTTTTATGTTCCAAGTTTTTCTAGAAACTTGATTTCAGTTTCAAGGCTTGTACCTTTTGGATATTCCTTTAAATTTTCAGAAACATCCTTCAGTTTATTTTATAAATCTGATTGTGTTGGGAATGGTATTTTGTCTAATGGTCTTTACTACATTAATTTACAAAACAATGTCACTTATGATTCAATGCATTTTAACGCTGGCACTAAAAGATGTGTTATTAATGAGGATTCCTTTAAATTATGGCACCGAAGATTAGGTCATATCTCCATAGAAAGAATTAAAAGATTAGTAAATGAAGGGATACTTAATACTCTGGATTTTACTGATTTTGAGACTTGTGTGGACTGCATAAAGGGAAAGCAGACCAACAAGTCAAAGAAAGGTGCCAATAGGAGTTTGGATATATTAGAGATCATACATACTGATATATGTAGTCCAGACATGGACTCACATGGTCAGAGATATTTCATCTCTTTTATAGATGATTACTCACGATATATGTATCTCTACATGCTTCATAAAAAGAACGAAGCATTAGATGCCTTTAAGATCTTTAAGGCTGAAGTAGAGAAAAAATGCGGCAAGCAAATTAAGATCGTGAGATTAGATAGAGGTGGAGAATATTATGGTAGATACACAGAAGATTGACAAGCACTTGGGCCATTTGCAAAATTTCTTCAAGAGCATGGGATTGTTGCCCAATACACCATGCCTGGTTCACCCGACCAGAATGGTGTAGCAGAAAGAAGAAACCGAACATTATTGGACATGGTGTAGAGTATGCTTAGCAGCTCCAATCTTCCTAAATCCTTGTGGACTGAAGCACTTAAGACGACAATGTATATATTAAACAGGGTTCCAACCAAGGCTGTTCCTAAAACGCCATTTGAATTATGGAAAGGTTGGAAATCGAGTTTGCGACATATGCGCGTTTGGGGATGCCCGTCTAAAGTGAGAATATATAATCCACAATAGAAGAAGCTGGACCCAAGGACCATTAGTGAGTATTTCATTGGATATGTTGAAAGGTCTAAAGGTTACAGATTTTATTGTCCATCTCACAGCACTAGGATTGTGGAATCAAGAAATGCAAAGTTTCTTGAAAATGACTTGATCAGTGGCAGCGATCAAACCAGGAACATAGTTTCTGAGAAGGATCATTCAGAATCTCAGCCTTCCACCTCAAGTGATAGATTGATTATTGTTCACATCATCCCTCAAGTACAAACTGGTGTTGAACAACCAATTGTTGAATTTCCACAAGCTGCTAACGACATTCCAGTAGATCAGGTAGTTCAAGAGTTGCCAAGAACTTCTGAACAATGAGTTGAACCACATACTTCTCAGGAAGATGATGGTACAACATTAAGAAGATCTACTAGACCAAAGAGATCAGTAATTCCTGATGATTATGTTGTGTATCTGCAAGAATATGACTACAACATTGGAGTCGAAAATGATCCCGAGTCATTTTCACAAGCCATGAGTTGCAAAGAATCAGAATTATGGTACGATGCCATGAAGGAAGAGATGAATTCTATAAAGAGTAACGAAGTTTGGGATCTTGTTGAGTTTCCTAATGGTGCAAAAGCCATTGGATGTAAATGGGTCTTTAAGACAAAGAAAGAATCATTGGGCAACATTGAGAGATACAAGGCAAGACTTGTTGTTAAGGGATTCACTCAGAAAGAAGGAATCAACTACATGGAGACTTTCTCTCCTGTATCTAAGAAAGATTTCTTGCGTGTTATTATGGCATTAGTAGCCCATTTTGACTTGGAGTTGCAACAAATGGATGTGAAAATGACATTTCTCAATGGAGATCTAGAGGAGGAGGTTTACATGAAACAACCTGAAGGATTCCCCTCTAGAGATGGTGAGAAATTGGTTTGCAAGCTCAAGAAATCATTATATGGTTTAAAAAAAGCATCTCGCCAATGGTATTTGAAATTCCATAATGTAATTTCTTCATTTGGTTTTGTAGAAAACATTATGGATCAATGTATATACCTGAAAGTCAGTGGGAGTAAAATCTATTTTCTTGTTTTATATGTGGATGACATTTTGCTAGCAACCAATGATAAGGGTTTGCTGCATGAGGTGAAACAATTCCTCTCTAAAAATTTCGATATGAAGGATATGGGTGGAGGCAATCTTATTTCATTGGCATTAAGATCCATAGAGATAGATTTCGAGGCATCTTGGGTCTGTCTCAGGAAACCTATATTAATAAAATTTTAGAGAGATTTCGGATGAAGGATTGTTCACCAAGTGTAGCTCCCATTGTGAAGGGTTATAGGTTCAATTTGAACCAATGCCCAAAGAACGAATTTGAAAGGGAACAAATGAAGAACATTCCATATGCTTCTGCTGTCGAAAGCCTAATGTATGTTAAGGTCTGCACAAGACCTGACATTGCATTTGTTGTGGGAATGTTGGGACGATATTAGAGTGATCCAGGTTTAGACCACTGGAGAGCTGCAAAGAAAGTAATGAGGTACCTTTAAGGAACCAAAAAATACATGCTTATGTATAGATGGACGAACAATTAGGAAGTAATTGGCTACTCAGATTCTAACTTTGTTGGATGTGTTGATTCACACAAATCAACATAAAGATACATTTTTATGATGGCCGGTGGAGCTGTATCATGGAGGAGTGCCAAGCAAACTTTGATTGCCACTTCCACTTCGGAAGCTGAGTTCATCTCCTATTTTGAGGCCACTTTACATGGTGTATGGCTTAAGAGTTTCATTTCTGGACTTGGAACTATGGATTCTATCCCTAAGCCATTGAGAATGTATTGCGACAATTCAGTTGATGTTTTTATGGCTAAAAACAACAAAAGTGGGAGTCGAAATAAACACATCGACATTAAGTATTTAGCTATAAGGGAACGTGTTAAAGAAAAGAAAGTGGTCATTGAACACATCAGCACTGAGTTGATGATCGCTGATCCTTTGACTAAGGGCATGCCACCGTTTAAATTCAAGGATCATGTAATGAATATGGGACTTGGTTCCATTATGTAGTTTCTCATTGTATGGACAATGTTATTTTAATGAAATTCTTAATTATTGTGATGTTTTTTTCATATTTATGTGCACCTTAATTTGATTTGAGAGAATTCATCTGTGTAGGACCAAGAAAAAACATAAGGTTTATTCATTAAGAAATTGTTGCCACATAAATTATAATAGAAATAAATACATAGTAGTACATGGAAGATAATACTCGTCATTGGAGGACTTATCGCCATGATTCATGTATCTATTACTTAATACAGATTTTCAATGGGTTTTAAGATGAGACATTAAAATTGGAAGTATGGACCAAGTGGAAGAATGTTAAGCTCCCTCTCCTAACGGCCGCTGATATTCTGGAAACCAACTGCAGTCATTTCCTTAAATTATGGAAACCAACTACAGTCATTTCTTTAAATTACAGAAACCAACTACAGTTAAATTAATTTCTTGTTGGGAGCTCTTGGAGTGGTCCATTACTCCCTTTGTAGTTCTCTACCATGATCTGTGGAACACTTGACACATAGCCAACAGAAGCTTGATGGAAGCTTGGCTATAAATACTTATGTTTGGTCGCCAAGCTCACTAACTCAATCCCCTTCAGTTTTACACCATCAATCTAGAGTGAGTAGAGCTTTGAAGTGCCAGATATATGTCATCACTGCATTGATCTCCACGAGGCATTTCTAATTATGGAGTTCATTAATCAGATATTGACATTGAAATTTAGAGTCTCAATTCGTGGGCAGTTTCCCTTCCAGATATATCATTTTCTTGAATTCACCATCCAGATCTGTGCTGCTTCACATTATCCGATTTGCATTTGGGTTGTTTTGGGCGGTGTTGTTCTTACGCTCAGAAACACACATTATTAGTTTCCCAAAATTTCATATGTTTTGAAATTTTCTTTTTGCACAGTTTTGCCAAGTCCATGTTTTCATGCGTTGTTTTGTTTTGTCAACTCCCAAGCTAGCCAAGTTTCAAGTCCTTACGCATTATCAACAAGTCTCACAAAATCTACTCTCATAGTAAATTTTAGCCAAGAGATACATATATCGTGAGTCTGTGCCAATCTGTAGCTGCTTCAGCTCAGGACTGAATCGCTACGTGGAAGACAAAAAGGAAGTGCACTGCGTCAAGCCTAGCAGAAACTCTGATATCGGAGTGTCAGTAGCATTAATGGCGAGAAGTATGATTTATTGGGCATTAAAGTTTTTTAAGTGTTTATTCCGCATTATAAAATCGTTATTTCGGTAACATTAATTTCATGGTCGGAGCTAGATGGAGTCTCTAGAATCGTGCTTGGATATGGAATCTAAGCATAATTATATATTCAATCGGACATAAAACTCAATTCAGGATGTCCATAGCACAATCGATTCTGGGTGGAGTCACATCAAATAATGACGATGGGAAGCAATTAGAATTGGGAGGATTGAGAAACGACAATAGTGATAGGGGATCAAAGGATCATCTAGATGGAAGAGTTGTATTTGTCTTGGAAACCAAAGGTCTTTTTTTTTTTTGTTTTTCTGGGTATGTATCTCCATGGCCGAAAACATAAAATTAAAAAAAAAATCATGTTTATGTTTATTATGCATGGAATTGTTTACATGCAGGTTGCCATTTGACTACAGCCATAGCAGCACCGTTCCTGCTGAGCCTGCCATTTCCATTTGCAGCATTGGGATGATTTGCGGGGATTGTGTGTCTCAGTTGGAGCTGCCGTCAGATTTCATTAATACAATCTCCTAACCATGGTGTTCGACCGCCTGGAATTGAAAGGCAATCTCCACCTCAGTATCAGAGACTTGGCCTATTTATTGATCTTCTAATTTGTTTGAATCCTCTAATGGAATTGTCATCTATTAAATAGACGAGGATGTGTTTGACAGGGCCAAATGGGCACCTTTGACAGTGTCGACCACATGGAAAGATAAGAACTCGTCATCCATCACACAGGCGCCACGTTACCAGCGACAACGAAATTTCGCAGGGCAAAATTTTTAAATAATTTTTCCTCCGTCACTTCGTTGTCCCTCACGCTACAACCATTGACTTGGGACTAAGACAAAGAATATGCCCAACATATGCCCGGAACATTTAATCTCGCCCGTCAATTTAAATTAAAAAACAAAAAAACAAACGTCAACACATCTACTTGCATATATATAAGCCTATCGGTCAATTAATTAACCTTGGCCTCATGAATTTTGAGATAAGTATCTATATTTATTTTTGTGACCTCGAAATAAAGACCATAAACGAAAACCTTGGCTAAAGATTAAACCCTCAGTCGCCTGCAAACTGGTAGATGTCGAAATTCATGTCACACCTGCAGGAAGATGAAAGAAGAAATACTCAAATATATAAAATAAAGAGGATGATGTTTGACTAAAGGAAATAGAGAGCGTGTTTAGTGATGGATGGCCCATGATGAAGATGTAAAGGAAAACAAGAAGATGCGTGAGAAAAGAAAATGCCTTCCTTCGTTTACATGCAAACTAAAATATGACCTTGCTGTACTGTGTGGTGTTCATCTTTTAGGATTTCGTGTTTCCCACCCGGAATCTAACTTTTGCTTTTCTACTCTTAACATTAACGTAAGGTAAGGTATTGACATCAAAGCTTGATTGACAGGCACAACCCAACTAGTATATCGATGAGAATATCATCTGGGGACCTGCAACTCAAGGAAATGATGCCAATGATGCCATGGACACTGAGTTCATCTCAAGCACTTGGATAGTTTGTGACCGTTGAGGGATGGCGTGTATATCAAGATCCGAAGGAAAAGAAGAAGAAAATGCCCACAGAAGAATTGAAGAACAAGAAAAAGCGCTTCCCTGGTAAAAAAGAAAAAAGATGAAAATAGAATGCCTTCCTTGGTTAACAAGAAAAAGGATGAAGATTATTAAGCAGAGAAGGAAAAAGATTAGCAGATTGTGCTATCGGAGGAGGAGGTGGAGAATCATTGGCACACTGGTTTGAGCGTGCTATCGTTCATCATTATTGGAGGAAATATCTCAACCGAGCAAGTGAAGTTAGTTTCAAATAGTGTTCTATTTGCCTTGCAATTCTGCCTGTGCTTGTGGCAGCTTATAAAGCTCACTCAGGTTGGGTTGCTAATACAAGGCATAACAGGCTGGTTGCTACGACCTTTGCGACTGTCCCCGACCTATTCTAGTCTGCAACTTTGTCGTGGTCGAGTTTTCAAGCGAATCAATTGTTTCGCCCTCCAACCGGATATTCCGTCTGAGGCGAGGGGCATCGCGAGGCCCGAAGTCAATACCATCACTTTGCACTATTTGGGCAACTATGTCCTCCTCAAGAGAGAACAGAACTGGGACACATTAGTCGTCAGGCATTTGGGCTTCGAAAGAGAGAGAAGGGACGGGACAAGATTAGTGACCGACATTTATTCTTCTCCAGTGAGATATCCCATCACTACCACAATGTGGGAAGAATTGCAGACCTTGGAAGAGGTTCTCCTCTACGGCATTGTCGGCCGGCCCACCGCTGCCGCCGCAGACCTCGCCCAGGCCGACGCCCTCCACCCCAACGCGCTGTTTGTGAAAGGTAACATGGAATTCTGGGAAGAAGTGATCGTCGGGCGTGTCATGACTTTGGAGGAAGTCTTGGATGCAATCCTTCAACGCAAGCAGGTCATTGTACCTCTAAATAATGAGTGGTTCTTACCTGTCCGCTACATGTCAGAGCAGAATCGTTTGAAATTTTTAAATTTGGCTGCCATGTTTCTGCCATACAAGGTACATTGGCTCATTCCTACGTCATTGAGCTTTATATGTGCATTGATGGAGTTCAGCACGACAATTAGGGCGTGGGTTTATACCAATACCTATCGATTGTGCGATTGGGTTTATACCAATAGGTATTGGTTGTGCGATAGGTATTTCATATGTAAATTCTTGGTGCTCCTTTTCTTTTGTTTGGCGCTCCTTTTCTTTTGTTGCATCTTTTTCTCTATGGCTGCTATCATGATTTATTCGCTTTTTTTAATTCCTCTTTTTAATCTTTTATATTTTGCCCTTGTTGTTGTGATTGGTATAATTTATTGTTTTATTTTTATTTTTCGCTTTTGCTTTTCTCGTTGTGTTGGTTTTTTTTAATTCTTTTTCTTTTTCCCTTTGTTGTTGTGATTGGTGTAATTTATTGTTTTATTTTTATTTTTCGCTTTTGCTTTTCTCGTTGTGGTTGGTATAAATGTTAAGATAATATTGATTTGATCAGTAAACAGTGATATTAGATATGTAATAAAGTTTATTTAATGAATTGAATTACTCTATTTTAAAATATTTTATTTTTGATTAATTTTGATTGAAGTTAATAGATATGTGTTTATTTTTCCAAAAGAAATCAAAAGATATATTTAATATCAATTTGTTTTGTTTATATGTATTTTATTGTATTTTATTTTTTTCTTAATAATCATATTGCTATGGGAGTAATTGTTGTTTATCATCATAACATGGTATTTTGTAGTTTTTGTAGTTCTTGGCCACCCACATTTAATATAGTATTGAAGAGAAGGCACAAAAAGAGTATGGGTGATCAAATGATTTTTTATGATTTAATTATATATAATTCATGACTTGCTAGAGTGCAATTACATATACAATTCATAATTTGAAGACTTGTTTTTCTGGATAAACCTTCTCACGGGCAAAGTCAATTCCATCCAACAAAAAGAATAATTACATATATAATATTTGTCATTTATGATGAAATAAATGGGAAAATGCAATGCAAAATCTCAAAATTTTGAAAATATAACATATTTTTTAGTGCCAAAAAGTGTCAAAAAAGATGGGGTTCGAGCATGAGTTCTTACGTGAAACGATTATAAAAGGGAGAGAAGGGATGGAAACAAAGGCCACTTCAGTAGCATCATTGAAAGCATCAACGACGTTGGAAACACCCACAACAAAGATAAGAGTAGGGGAAAGGAGCAAGTGATGTCATTACCCAAGGCAGGGTCAGAACCTATTGATTTTGAACCATTTGTAGTAGGGTCAAACATGAAATGATCACAACTTAGCAGATCCATAAATAAGGGGTTGTCCCTTTTTTGAGGCATACTAACAATGTGGCTAACCTAGTTAACCTTTGCCAAAGTGGTTAAATGGAAATAGACCTCTACACTCTAAGAAACATACATACTCTCAACCAACAAGTCCCTTTGTGTAGATTACAACCTAAGGAGCTCTAGAAATGATACTTTTGCTTTAAGTCAAGCTAAGTCTTAATTTACTAAAAAGTTGAGATATAATGGTTATGCAAGAGGTCTAACAATTGGCATGACAGTAGAAGGACCAAGGCAAGCCTGATCGATGCAACATAAGGGTAGTGGAAATGCCATTGATTTTAGTTGAGATCAAGCCAAAAACCCCACTTTTGGCTCAAGCGAGGCTAACATAAGGATGTCCAATCTTAGCTGACCATTGAGGGGTAAAGGAGGAGATCATTGTGAATTGTAAAGATACTATTAAAAATATTATTACTTCTAAATTTAAGGATAAGTTGTGGGATGATAAGGAGTTAGAGGGAAAAGGGAAGCTAACGTATTATAGGGAGTTGATCAACCCCAATCTTGAAAACCATAATTATCTTTCTATCTTGATCAACACTAAGAAGAAAACGAGGATTCCCAATATTAGACCTAATTCTCACGATCTTCAAAGTGAAACCTGGTGTTGGTGTATTTCCAAAACACCTAGGGACGAAATAATTTGTCACCTTTGTGATACTAAGAGGGTTGAAGATAAAAAAACACTTTCTCTTGCATTGTCAAGCTCTAATATATAATATCTAAAAAAAAATTCAAAAGAAATATCTAATATCAATTTGTCTATATATTTCTTATGTTTTTATATCTATTTCTTAATTCTAATCATTATTGTACTTAGAGTAGTTGTTATTTATTAGGAGAACATGGTACTTTATTTTCTTTGTATTTCTTAAGCAGTCACATTTAATACACTATTAGTGAAAGGTCACAAAAAAAAGTATGGATGATCCATTGATTTATTTAGGGTTTAATCATACATTTAGTAAAATCATTTTTCATTAAATATGTGAGTTGACTCTAGCCTAAATTCATAAAATAAAAATTATCACTCTCACCAATTTGTTTTACGAGTTGTCTTTAGTGCAAATTTTTGGAAGCTTTTCCAATGGGTTTTTCAGGTCTAATTTCTCTAAAATCTGGGAGGAATTTATTGAAATCACAAGGTTGTTGGGTAACCCCTACACAATCAAAGTGCTCTAGAGGTTTTTTACACTGCTGAATCCATATATATATAGTAAAAAAAAAACAGTTTAAGTAACACAAATCAAAATTTCACCAATTTTTTTTTTACTTAATTCTAACATAAAAAAATTCAAACAATCACACTAAAGACAATTACTTTTACTTTATTTTATATTAAATATGAAAATTATAAATGATCTTAATTATAAAATTACATTATTTTCATTCCTTAAATAAATGATAATTATTAAAAAATTAAAAAATAAATAAATGAATGATTTCTTTACCTGCATAACAAGAATAGTTGTTGGTCATTGATATCTTATGGCTCCGATAATAAATAACATCTTAGAGAAACAATGGGCATACAACCATTTATTCATAAGTTGGAATTGGAAAGTGTAATTGTGACCTGAGGGGATATTAGTTATTAAAATTTTCAAAAATTAGGTTAAGATTTTATTACTATTGTTATTATTTAATTCACTGGGTTTGACTAAATCAATGTAGGGTTATCTATCTTTTTTCCCTCAATGAAAAATGAGATGGTTTATCAAGGCAAGCGAGACTTAAAATCATAAGTCATATATATAGTTACATTTTAGTAAATAATGTTGTTATTTTATATATGTAATTATAATATTTTCATTAATGTATTTTCATTATTATAAATTATATCAAAATTAATTTAATATAAACTTAATTATTATTAATATATTATATTATTAAAATTATAAATATAAATTATCTATTTATATTTTTTCATTATATATTTCTTTTATAATTAATCAAATAAAACCTATCTAAGCATATTTGTAAATTATAATCTAAACTCTCCCTAGTTTTCATCTTTTTGCTTTATTTATTCTTTAAATCATTTCTCTAAATTTTGTTTCTTAATTTACATCTTTATAAATAATAATAATAATAATTTTAAATAATTATTATTATTAAATATTAAATTGATAATAAAATTGAGGATTTTTATATAAGTATTTATGTGTAATTTATTGTTTAAAAATATTATATTAAAATTTATTAAATAATATTAATATTATTCATAGTGGTTTTATATGTTAATATATTGGTCTATTTAATATTGTGTTTTTCTAATTGTAAATCAAGTTTTTAATTTTAATAAGTTAGATGGTTTAGATGGTAGAGATTTAAATAATTTATTGTTCAAAATAAAAGACAATGGAAAAATTCATTATTGGAAAATATAAATGCAATAAACTATTAAAGTATAGCTACTTTTAAGAGAGAATTTGAGAAAAAAAAATGCTTGAATGTAATGGAGAATTCTTTACATCCCCATTTAATATAATCTAAGGTGATAACCTCTTTTTGTAACTATGGATAAGGTTAAACATATTAGAAAAAATTGTACAACAATCCAATGATCAACTCATATCCCAATTATAATTTCATAATTAACAAATAAAATTCTTTATAACTCAGGGGCTTATAAGAAAATTTAATAACATTATATTTTAAAGTTGGATTTTGCAATAAACCAAAAATGAATTCTTGGAAATTGTAAATGGGCATGGTTATTCCCAACCGATTCATAGAAGGAATTCAACACATATTGGATTATGAAAGATAAAGGTATCGAGGCATTTGGTTCATAGAAGGAATTCAACACATATTGGATTATGAAAGACAAAGGTATCGATGCTAATGATGTATCATCAAATGATATACTAAAGGTAAAGGACTCTATCTACTTAAATTTAAGGTAATTAAATCAACAAAGATGTCAAGCTTCTTCACTAAGCTACAAACAAAACTTCTAAATTTGAAAAAAGTTCTAACAAAGAACACAAAACACCAAAATGAATTGTTGCAAGCTAAAAAAGAAAAACCAAGAAAATAAAGCATTGAATAGATTCTAAACTGAAACAAAAGAAAACCAAATAATTAAATCATTTGTTCGAACCATTAATAAAATAAATTTCATACCAATTCTCAAGTCACAACTTTCACTACACAAATATGAAAATCAAGGAATGGCTTAGGAACAAGAAGTTATACAAAGTACAAAACATTGTTACCTCCTGTAAGACCTTTTCTTGTGGATGGAAATACATGTGCTTTTAGGCTTAGTGTGGCAGGTTGTGAACTATAAATAAATTCTAGAAACATCTACTAGATTAGTTGGAATAAAATATGTAGATCTAAAGAGGTTTATTGTCTATGGAAACAATATTCCTATGATAAGGGTTAAGAATCACAATAAAGTGGAAAGGTAATGCACATTACAAACATAGAATAGAAGGAAAATTTTTGCCATTACAACTACTCATTTAATTATAGAGACTTGGAATACTTATGGGTGGAGAAGATCTCCTTAATGCGTCCTTTCAATCCAAAATGATGCTTTAGCTCCATCCTTGAAGTATTGCACATAAGATAAACAAGAAACAAGTGAAGGCAATATCAATGATAGAACCCTAAATATGTTAATAATAATGAACCAAACAAGAAAACACTAGCAATTATCTGCAATTGAGTAAATAAAAGCAAAATGCAATACATAGAATTTGATCAAGGGGATAAAAAAATATGCTAAAAATGAAAGTGCTCAAATTCTTCTAAAATCAACACCAATTCACAGATCTCATCATTCTTATTCCAACGGCAATTGAATTTCCTCAATCCAATGTCATATGAGGAAGTTATTATGTTCTCATGTTTTTGGAAAACATTAAAAAAGTCAACTTGTAGGGTTGACTGGACAACGTACGGATGTCATGTGCTAATATGTAAGATGACGTGGAGTTGATGTCAGCAAGATGACTAAGAAATATGGAGCCAATCAGGGCATGACACGTGGCCTAGTCCTACAGAGGTAAATGACACACTCTTATTGGTTGAGGTGATTTGGTATGGGCCAATCACAGAGTGATACGTAACCCAATAATAGGGCATGATGTGGCACTCCAAATAAGGCCAAAATTGGTTGGGGTCGATCGACTAACACTCCGCACATTTCGAACTAATGACCTCCAACAAAGAAACTCACCACTCCACCATTGAACCACTAATATGACTTGTGAAACATAGACGACGGGTTGTATTTAAAAATAATAGTTGGAATGGTTGGGGGAAGGGTCAGACTTGCGAGTGCGCCCTATCGGCATAGCCCTAGGACATATGCTTTTCAACGTGACCACTGACGGAGGTTGGAGGGGTAGGGCACATGGCACCCTACCCGTGCCCTAGCCCACAGTTATATAATTCATGGAGACCATGGGTAGGAGATTCGACGGGTGTGAAGGGAAAGGTGTAGAGTTGTGTCGACCACGGGTCACATACATCGCTACATGAATGGGAGCAAGGCCAAGGAGGTGTGTGGCTTATGGCCTACAACCCTCGGTCATCGATGTCACCATATAATAGGCTAGAGGGTAGAGAAAAATGAGCGAGGGGCTCAACTATTAAAATATTTAATTAACTGTTCAACAAAAAGCACCAAACCTAGTGGAATTAGTGGGTCAAGCCTATGAGCTTTAGAAATATAATTGAGTGCAATACCAATTTGCCCAAGAGCCTTTTTGTTGCCAGATTTGTAGGGCAGACAATATTGTAGAACATTTTGTAGGAAGAATGGAGAAAGAGGCCTAACTTGGCTATTTTTTAGCCTTTTTGAGCCCAAGAAGAGCATACACAGGGGTTTTTAAGCATTTTGAATGCAATGAAAGTGTTATTTTTGCACTTTGAGCATTTCATGTTGACGTAATTTAAAATTTGAGCATATAATATAAAGGGACACCATTGGAAGTTGGTCTCAGAGACGTAGACCAGGACAGGTGAACTTCATCATCAATTTGTTGTTTTGTGATGCTGCTTATTGTCTAATTTTAATTGTTAAAATATAAAAAATCACAATCCATTTCGCAAAAGACATAAATGAGATTTCCTTTATATGAAACCTTCACTTTTTAATTTCAAATCAATTTAGTATCAAAGCATGGTTTTTGGGAAGGTTTGACAGTTTTTACAAGTGTTTTTCTTAAATGATTACAAGGTCTAAATTGAAAAGAGGAGGAGTGCTTAAAGAACCAAACCCTCAAATTGGCTCAAGGAGGACATAAACTCCACAAGTCATGGCACATGAAGAAGGACAAGAATTGATGTCTGAGGATGAGAGAGATTTTAGAAATGCTTTCTATACTATGTCTGGGATGCTGAAAGTGTTGTGCAATGAGAGAAAAGCAAGGTTACAAGGAGAAAGCTATAATCAACCAAAAGGTAATGGTGGTGATGGGAGTAAGCCTCCACCTCCAACTCCTCCTTCACCTCCATCTACACCTCCATCCTCAACTCCTTCTTCACTTCCTTCATCTCATAGACATACTCCTCTTCCGTTTCCAAAAGGACATGCTAAGTCTCTTTTGATTAAGCTTGATGTCAAGTTTGAATTGCCTATGTACAATGGGGAAGTAAATCCTCAAAAGTTGGATAATTGGGTTCGTCAAATTGAAGTCTATTGCAAGATTCAAAATATTGATGATGATGTCATAAAGATCCATCTTGCTTCTCTTTTCTTGGAAGGTGCAACCCTCATCTCGTGGGAGGCTAGAACTCAATATGATTTGAAGAAAATTGGTAAAATTATCTCTTATTAGAATGATATTATAGTTGCATTAAGAAGGAAATTGTGTCCATTAGCTTGCATGCAAAAAGAAATTATGGATTGGAAAAAGTTTAGACAAGCTAAAGTTCAGAGTGTCCAAAGTTACACACAAGAATTCAGAAGAAGAGATTTAATCTTGGGTGTTGATTTTTCTTTGGAAGATACTCTCCTTAAATATATAAATGGATTACATAGGTATTTGAGACATACTATACTTATGTTTAATCCCACCAATTTGGATGAAGTGTGTGTTCTGGAAACTCATTTAAAATCAAGAGGCAAGAATGTTCCTCAAGAGACCGATAAGAAACCTTCTAAATATGGAGACAAAGGAAAGGAGAAGTTTAAAGGAAAAGGAAAGAAGAATGATATAGTTAAGAAAAAGGGAGATAAACTTACCTATAAACATTGTTCAAAAGATGTCATGATGAAGACCACTATTGGAAATTACATCCACAATTTAGACCAAAGAAGTTCAATAACAAAGGGAAACAAAAGACTACTGCTACAACTCAATGAGATCTAGGATATTATTCAGGTGATGAAACCAAAATCACAACCATGGGAATGAAAGGTATAACTTCTAATGAAAGTACTAGTTCTTTTATTAAGCTTATTAAATCTCAATATGATAAAGAAATAAGTGAGTTTTCCATATAAAGGTCATTACAAAACATACAAATATTGATACATTATTTGAAACTGGATCCCAAGTCAATATTATCTTTGAAGCAATTGTCAAAAAACTTAATTTAGAGACTAAACCTCATAAAAAGCCTTACCCTTTAGGTTGGGTTTGGGATGATACAAAATTACAAGTGACGAGATAATGTAAAGTCAAAATTTTTGTCACTGCTAATTTTATAGATGAGGTAGAGCTTGATGTTGTACCACTGGATATTTTTGGAATTATCTTAGGGAGTCCATACTTGTATGGCTGCAAAGCCATATTCTATCATCATGAGAAAAAATATCGTATTTTTAAAGATGGATTTGAGTATATTGTTAGAGCACATCGTAAGAAGATGAACTTATCTCTTGTTAGTGTTTGTCAGATGAAAAGGCTTGTAAACGCTAGTAATAATTTTGTGTTGTTGATGATTAAAGCTATAGACATTGTTGAATCTAAAGTTTTCACATGATCTAATTCTAAACTCAAGCACAAATTGCTTGAAGATGTTAACACTTATGTTAATATGTTTAAGGAACCTAAAGGGTTACCTCCAAAAAGAGGTATCCAACATGAGATTCAATTGCAATAGGATACACCACTTTTGAATATTGGCATATATAGAATGTTAGTTTTGGAGAATTTAAAAATTAAGAAGCGAATTTAAGAGTTGCTAGACAAAGGGGTCATCAGGCCTAGTGCATCTCCTTGTGGGTCTCTTATTGTCTTGGTTCCAAAGAAATATAGTACATGGCACACGTGTGTGGATTTGAGAAGCAGTTCTCATCAGATAAGGATTTCTAAAAATGATATTTGGAAAACTGCTTTCAAGACAAAACAAATTTTGTTTTAATGGTTAGTTATGTCATTCAGGCTTTGAAATGCACCTACCACCTTCATGAGAGTTACGAATGATGTATTGTGACCATTCCTTGATGATTTTTCATAGTCTACTTAGATGATATTATGTTTTTTAGTTTACTCATGAAGAGCATGTCAAGCATGTGGAACAAATTCTAGATGTCTTGAAAAAGGAAAAGTTGTATTTGAAGATGTCTAAATGTGAATTTGGGAAAACCTCTTTGGTTTATTTGGGTCATATTGTAGGAGGGGTGAATTAAAAATCAATACCTCAAAAGTTGATGTTATTGTGAATTGGCCTAAACCCATCAATGTAACAGAAGTTAGGAGACTTTTTGGAGCAGCCCAGTATTGTATAAAATTTATCGCTAACTTCTCATTCATTGCAACACCATTACATGCTTTAACAAGTGTGAAACATGTCTTTCAGTGGGGAGGTAAGCAACAAAAATCCTTCGACACTTTGAAAGAGAAAATCAATACAACTGATCTAGGGGGATATTGGTGGCCACTTGCATATTCCACTTGGACCCCCACCATTGTTTCTTTTAGTTTTTTAGTTTTCCTTATTTGTAGCACAATTTACTCTTTTTGGCAGTTTTTCGGGTCCTGAACTTCCAGAGCCATTTTGAGGCCCTAAACGATGGTTTTTACGGAAAATGAGGCCAACAAGGGCTCGAGACCAATGTTTTCCATTCAAAAGTTCTAGTCCTCAGATATATATTTCTAACGAGGTATTGTGCATGTCAAATGAAGATCGTATGCTAAAGTTATGACCCTGGGAAGTTGATGTACCAATTTACCCAAACGGGGCCCATAGTTTGGTGCTTCATCTCCCAGGGTTAGGTTTTTGGATGTTTAGGGTTTTCCATTGTTTCTCAACAATAAATAGGCCTCTGAGCCTCATTGTAACATAGTTCAGAGGCATGTAGCCACCACATCTCTTCTCGGAGATACATTACCATCGCTCGAGCTAGTCTTATTTCCATTCTGTTTGTAAGCATATTTCAGTATTTGATATTAATGAAATGAAATGTTATTTCTGCTGCATATTTGTATTTATGGTTATATCTATAATATGTTGTGTTCCTGTTTAAATCTAGATCAGTGGGATCAACAACACCGATTCTAACACATGGGAAGTTTTGGTCAAGTTTATGGGAAGTCATGGACACAAAGTTGAAGAAGAGCACAACATTTCATCCACAAACCGATGGCTAGATAGAAGTAGTGAAAAAAATAGTAGTACATCTGCTTCGAGGATATTATAGTAAGCATCCTAACTTTAGGATGAGCCTTTGGATTACATCCAACATGCCTACAATGGTGTCAAGAATTCATCTACACAAGTATCTCCATTTGAAGCTTGTTTGGGTTATTTTCCAAAATATCCTTTGGATTTCATATTTGGTAAAGATATTTTAGTAGATGGACATAGTGGTGTGGACAAAGCAAAGCATTTCATTGAGAAAATTCATCTAGTGCATCAAAGGGTACAAGAAAAGCTAGAGAAAAACAAAGCTAAGTATAAGGCAAGACATAATAAACATTAGTTTGATCATGATTTCCAAGTGGGAGATCAAGTTTGGTTGTACATTAGCAAGTAAAAACTACAAGGTGAAGGTAAAAAGCTCAAGCCAATCAGATATAGTCCTTTCAAAATCTTGGAGAAGATTGGTAACAACGCTTTCTGATTAGATTCGCCACCTTACATGCAAATTTATTCTATCATGAATGTGGAAAAATTGAGATTGTATGAATCTCCTATAATCAATGATCAATAATATAATGTTTAGGTTCCATATATAGAATCTTTTTCTCTTGAATATTTAAATAAGTTGCAAGAAGATTCAATTCTTAACATGAGGATAAGGACTTCACATAGAGGCAATGTGCAGTATCTTCAAGTGGGACTCAAAGGTACTAATCCAAGTAAGGAAAGGTGGATAAAGATCGAGAAGGTGACAGAGTTGTACCTTCACTGACTTGTTGAGTAAACACAGACTTTTGCTGGCCTAAAAGCTTCTAGTGGGGAGGAATAAAATCCTCCTAAAACTAGTGCCAAATCTTAGATATCATCATTCTGATTCCAACGACACTTGAATCATCTCAATTCGACATCGTATAAGGAAGTTAGTGCGTTCTAGAGTTTTTGGCAAACAATACAAAAAATCAAATTGCAGGGTTTACTAGGCAGTGTATGGATGCCACATGCTAGTTCATATGCTGACATGGTGCTAACATTAGAAGGATGATTGAGTAGTATGGAGCCAATCAAGAAATGACAAAGGGCCTAGTCATACAAAGGTAAATGGTGCACTCTTATTGGTTGAGGTGATTTGGTATGGGCCAATCACAAAGTGACACATGGCCAAATCACAGGGGACCACATGGAACTCTAGATAAGGCCAAAATTGGTGGGGGTTGACCAACCAATACTCCACACGGTTTGAACCAACAACCTCTTATGAACAAATTTTCCACTTCATCGCTGAACCATCAACATGACTTGTAAAACATAGGCGATGGGTTGTATTTAAGTTTAATGATTGGAACAATTGGGGGGAGGGTTGGACTTGTGGGCATGCCTAATCAACCCAGCCCCAAGACATAGGTTTTTCAGTGTGACCATTAGCAGAGGTTGGAGGCGCGGGGCTCGCGGCACCCTACCCGTGCATGAGCCCACAATTATATCAACAACGGAGACCACATGTGGGAGGTTCGGTGGGTGCGAAGGGAAAGGTATGGAGTTTCTCTAGTGATAGGTCATATATGCCACCATGCGACCGAGAGTGGGGCTAGGGAGGTGTGTGGCCTATGGCCTGTGCCCCTCAGTCACCGGTGTCACCATACGACCGACTAAAGGGAAGAGAAAAAGGAGCAGAGGGCTCAACTATTAAAATATTTAATTAACAGTTCAATAAAAAACACCAAAGCCAGTGGGATTTGTGGGTCGAGCTTGTGACCTCCAGAAATACAATTAAGCACCATACAGATCTGCCCAAGAGCCCATTTCTTTCCAGTTTTGTAGGGAAAACATTATTGTAGAGCGTTTTGCAAGAAGAATGGAGAAATATACCTAACTTGGTGATTGTTCAACCTTTTTAAGCCCAAGAAGAGCCTACACAGGGGCTTTTGGGTATTTTGGACGTAATGGGAGTGTTATTTTGGCACTTTTTGTAGTATATGTTGATTTAATTTAACATTTGAGCATATAATATAAAGGGCCACCATTGGAAGTTGGACTTGGAGACATAACCCAAGATGGATGAATTATGTCATCAATTTGTTGTCTTGTGATGGCTTATTATCCATTTTTAACTATTAAAATCTGAAAAAAATTTAACTTAGTTTGTGTGCTTGTGTAATCATGATGAATTGCCCAAAAGACATAAAATAGCTTGCAAATTTTTATATAAAACCTTCACTTTTTAATTTTAGATTAGAATTGGAACAATATTGAAGTGAGTTCTCTATTGAATGATTCGGATAACAATAAAATGGTAAGTACAACCTAGTTCTTAATATAGATACCACAAGGAAATTCCTTATGGATCCCTCCATCCTAGGCCACTAAAGTTCTACTTCGCCATATACACTTGTCAATATAAAGATATGAAAGAGAAGAAGTCTCTCTCCAATGCAAGATGAGTAAGGGAATGATAAGGAAATACAAGTTTCTTACCTAAGATATATACCTTAAAAAATCATGGAATTGTAGAGTTGTACATATTGAAAATCAAAATGTTAGCAGAAGGGTGTTTCTTCTTCTCCTCCACAATAGGCTTGGTTAAATACTCCTCCAAGTTAGTTCAAGTCATTTGGAACAAGCTATAGGAGGTTAAATCTCAATAAAATGTGTGAACCTTGTCTAAAAATGCACTATTATGTGAATATTTTATTTTTTTATTGGAAAAAAGGAGATATATGTGAGTTTCTTATACATACATCATGTCTTTGGAAAAGTAGCATATATGAACTCAAAACTTGTTTATCAAAGAGTTCATGGAAGAGGAATGTTTATTAATGTAAGAGGATGATGAAATCAAGTCATAGCATGCATTAGTGGAAAATTATGCTATAATAGATACCTATAATGTGTAAAGTTAAAAGGGAATTAAAATTAATATCAAAACTATAATATTCATAAATATTTATATAAAAAATAGAAAAAAATACAAACATAAAAATTTAACATAGTTAAAAATAAATATTAAATATTATAAATCTTAATATTTTTTTGTAATTTAATTATTTTTATAATAATGTTAGAAAATAAGTTAAATAGTATTATTAGTTAATAAAAAATAATTATATAAAAATAAATGAGATATTAATTAATTAGAGTTTTGTTAGTAAAATTCTAAATCAAAACTAATTAATGAAATATTTAATATATTAATTTTTAATTAATAATTTATATATATATTAAATTAATTAATGTTTATAATATTGATAAAAAATAAATTTATTTTAATTTAATACAAAAGTAACATATTAGAATAAAATATAATTTAAAATTTAAATTAAAAAACAAATTTAACGATAACAATAAATTAAAAAAAAAAAATGCATAATAATTTTTAAAATATTTAATATAATGATAAATTTGATAAATGCCAAGCAACAAATATAATGCATATAACATGTACGGATCTTAAATAGTATAGTGAAATATATGTTTGAGCCTTTACTATAAGCACCTTGTATTGGAGAACAATGTTCCTTGCAATTTCATTACTAAGGAGGACATGAAATAAAAGCTTGCCTTACCTTCTAGAGGGAACGGAAAATGAAGAACCTCCGTTGCTTCATATGGGACTAGAAGAACTAAACAATAGGCTCTTCGATGCTTGATTCCCCACCCATTCTCCATTGAATGGGGATCTCCTTAGGAGATAACCTTAATACGAGGGTCCGCTTCTTTCATTTATTCTATCAAAATGATGGACGAGGTTATTGGTTTAAAATTTATCATTATGTTATATATTATTATATTATTTTTTAAAGATTTATGAGCACAATTATATTTAATTAATTAAATATTGTTGACGATGATCATCATTAATGTCCATTGAGACTAATATGGTCTATTGGACCTTAAGAAGAAAGCGATTAGTTGATATTATTTAAGATTTTATTTCTGTGATAAAAAAGAAGGGAAAGAAGCATTCCGAGGTCACTGTAGTTCTCCTGACTTAGGAAGTCAAGGAGGTTGGTAGTGGGGGAAATGTTATGGAAAAGAGAACGAATGTGAGTAAGGGTTGGACAATCCAAGAGAAAGTGCTTTTCATCTTCGACTTTCTTAGTATTGCAAAGGAGGCATATTCTTTCATCCCAAGGAATCTTGGGAATAGACCAACATCCATTTTCACTCGGGAGCCCATGAGAATTAGTTCTTATCCATGCAATATTCATTCGCTTCTTAGAATTGGTTAATACAGAAAGGTAATTCTGGTTAGCAAGCATGGGGTTGATTACCTCCTTATAATACCTTAACTTTCTTTTCCCCTCTAACTCCTTATCGCTCCACAACTTATCCTTAAATTTGGACGTAATGATGTTTTTAATATTGTCCTTGTTTCCCAAGAGGGTCTCCTCCCTTACCTCCTAGTGGTTGAGCCAAGACTTGGCATCCTTATGTCACCCTCACTTGAGCCGAAGGTGGTTTTGACTAGAGTTAGAAGCAATTATGGGGAGCCTCTTGGCTTCCATGTTGTACAATTTCTTTTTATACATCAGATACCTAAACATAGTCGTCCATTCAATGGGGGAAAGGCTAGACTTAATCAAGAGAATAGGGTTGTAAAAACCCTGGTGAAATTCCATGTAAAAATAAATAAATACCATGGTTGATGAGACACGTACTCCAAGTTGAAAGTTGGGCAAGACATCTTGGTGTGGGGGTTCATTTGGTTGTTTATGGCTAAGGACATTGGCAAAGGAAATGGCTAAGGCATTAAAGAGGCAAAAAGGTAATTTGGCACGTTTTTTTATGAAATAAAGGGAAACAAGAGAAAAGGAAGGTAAAAGGTCACAAGTTGCATGCGAGGAGGAAAATGAAGGAAAATAATGGAAAATAAAGAAAATAGAGACCTCATTCATAAAAAGGCTTATGAGGATCAGTTGGCAATCTTCTTCTTTTCAATGTTAAACTCTTAGTTAGTGTAAGCTCTTGGCTCAAGATTTTTCTATGGTTATGGATGGGATCAAGAAAGGGAAAGAAGGCAAGAGGAAGCAAAGATCAAGCAGGGAAAGGCATGATCAAGTAGCGACAACATTCTTCGTTGTAGGTATCGACTTGCATGAGTATTTTCCTTGCTATATTTTTCATGCATGGTGTTGCATGTGGTTGTTTTCTGTCATGGAATGGGTTTTTCCAGGTGTAACAGTGTTTTCAGCCTAGCCTTGCCATTTCCGGATAGCCATAGTGTGATTGGGTTCTCATGTTTTGGTTGAGGTCGATTGCTAGATGGATTCGAAGTTGAGTGAGGTGGATCTCCAAAATGATAGAACATATGGCCTAGTAACCCTTGGATGAGACTGTGGGTTGTGGTCAAGCCAGATTTTGTGTTGCCTTGCATGGCCTAAGAATCCTTGCTAGTGAATGGCAGGATATACCGTAAATCCTAGAGGTGGTTTTCTCTCCATTGGGCCTAGTAATCCCAGGTTGGGATATGTGGTCAAGCTTGGAGAGTGGGTCTCAGTTTAGGGCCTAGTGATCTAGTGTGGATTGTGGTAAACACTGAGAGACTGGGGTCTCAGTTTAAGGCCTAGTGATCTGGGTTTGGATTGTGGTAAATCTGGAGAGACTATGAGACAGGAAAATTCCTCATGATGTAGGTGGAGAAATTTGGTGGCATCCATGCTTGTTTGGCCTAGTGATCAGGTGGAGATCATGGTAAATCCTATCATGATGTATTTATTGTGTTGGCCTAGTGATCCGGGATGGATTACAGTAAAGCCTGGTTTCTATTCATGAGGGTGAGGCGATTTAGCCTCGGTATGCCTGGTTGATTTCTTTTGGTTTGAGTCTCACATTCATGCTTGGAATATGGAATGGGGTTGAATGACTGAAGAGAGATTTGGCTCAACCATTTTACGGTTGGGTGGAACGTGGAAGTCCCATCTTGGGTTTGGATTTTGCATCAGTATTGCAAGGTTATTTTTCCTTATATCTCTATGAGAATTATGATAGATTATATGTGGTTTATATGGTTGTTGTGATTTCATTGGTATTTATGTCCCTACTATGTTGGTTATGTATTTATTTTATGAAAACAATTATGTATGGTTCTCATCATGTTCTTACTTGTTATTGATAATGTGATAAGGAGACAATACTTCATAGTGAATCTCAGATAAGTATGAGACCCTTGTGCTTAGATATTTTATTTACAACCGTAGGTTTCACATTTACTATGCATTTGACAAAATGTCTGTCATGGTTAGGCTTGGTTAGGTCCATCCCTTGATCAAGTTTTGTGTTAGAGACTTTGCCTTGGTGTCATTTAATGTCTTGGAAAGTATCATCGAGTTCAAGGCATTGTTTTGGAGACTAACCCTAAAAAGTGGCTTAAATCTCATAGTCTCTGGCACAGAACTGAATGAGAGAGATTGCCATCTCTCCCTTGCAAGCACTGTGGGAGCAACTATAGGTTTACAGTCACATGCATGCCTTGTCATGGGAGTGACTCTGGGTTTAATTCATTGAAATGCTAGGTTAACTCAAGGGTTGGACACCTGGAGTGGTGGATTAGTTCCTGGGGGTCCTGAAACACCCGAGGAAGGTCTCTATGTTATGTTTCCATCGATTCCATTTCCTTAAGGTCACATAGGATGTTGAATCCAATCATGGTAGCCTCTTGTCACATGTTTACCTCGGTTGACCGATTGCTTGGGTAGATGTGGGAGGAGGGTGTTATAGAGTAGTATCAGTGCATGGTTCAACTCTCAGACTAGATGGGCCATGTGTGTTGGTCATGCATACATGTTAGTTTCATGTGTGTCTCTAACACTTGCATCTCATGTGCTTGGTTCATTTGCCTGATGATTGATTATGGTTGTAGTATGGTTATCATGGGGAATTTGATGATTGATGATTGATTTCATGGAATGAATTTGTCATGAGTATATGTCTGGTTGTGGTTATATGTTGATTATATGTCTCCTACTTACATCCTTGTATGCTAGGATACATTCTTGT
The DNA here is from genome assembly GCA_000404065.3 of Pinus taeda. Classification (NCBI taxonomy): domain Eukaryota; kingdom Viridiplantae; phylum Streptophyta; class Pinopsida; order Pinales; family Pinaceae; genus Pinus; species Pinus taeda. Next base: position 58,677 of record APFE030107886.1, read on the forward strand.
AGGTTTGATTATTTGTATTAGTCTTATAGGTTGATTACAAGAATTGATCACTTATGCTTGACCACATGCGTTTATTCGTGTGTAGCTCGTTAGGCATTTCTTTTGCATATTTTTGGTTGCATGTAGTGGAGTAATGGTTGCTTTCAAGTATGAGGTCATTCTTTGTGAAGTTGATATCGTCATGCATTGATGACTGGACTCTAACTAGAATGATGTGTGTATGGTTTGGTATTCATGTGTTATCTATCTATATGCAGTTGTTATGCATGTATTGTCTTGGTTATAGTTATGCATGAAAAGTAGGTCAAACATGCCTTGTGAAGTCATGGTATGCAATGTAGGTCATAATGATGCTATTGGTTGTTATGATGCTAATGTGTTGGCTGAGATAGAGCAGGAGATGAAAATCATCATAATGAGGTTGCAACATTGGACTTTGGGGTAAGAGCAGATCATCATATATGTATTCTATGTTGGGAATGCAGGTATGTAAGTTAAGGATTGTTATATGTATTAGGGTTATATACATTATGCTTATGTACATGGTTTTGATGTTATAGTTACATACATGATAGATGATAGTGGATTAGTATAGTCACATGCACATGTGTTGGATAATCATGAATGATAGTAACCTTTGATGGTATACATTGTTATTGTTGTCTTAGGTTAGTTAGCTTGATGATTAGGTTATATGTTGTTGATGAGTACGATATATAGCTTATTATTATTATTTTTTTTATAACCAAATGGTGAATTGGTAACTGCCAAGCCTAATCTAGGGGAGACCCAGGATCAAACCTCATAGCTGCCACTATAACACCAAGAGCATAACCAACCACCTGCAAGTCGGGTATACTAAGTTCCTATGATTTTAGCAAGAGCAGACTCATGGGAAAGGGGAATCCGCCCCTTTAGGTGCCACCACAACAGGTCATTGTACTCAATGAGGTTTGAACTTCGGTCTCCCCAGGCTTCGCCCATCTGACTTATTGTTAAACCACACATCACTGTACGATATATAGCTTATTGTTGTTATATGCTATTAACTTGATGATTAGGGTTATTTCATTGAGATCTTGATGTTGTAATTTGGATTGGTCATATGCGTGATGGTTATCTTCATTGCATTGAAGATGTTGATGTTATATGTATCACACTAAATTGGATTGGCCTATGCATATGGTTAGGGTGACAACATTCAATTATGAGTCAACTTATTGTGTTGCATTGTGTGGTACTAATCTAGACCGATCAAACATATGCGATTGTTATGCATGACCAACAAATGCTTATGAGGTTTTGAAGTGAACATGTTAGTTAGTTAATGTTATGGACATCATGATTTATGTTTGAGTTGATATGTTGTGAATTTATATCTTGTTGAGCTAGCTTTATTGTGTAGACAAGATAGCCTCCTCTGATATACATTGAGGTATGAGTTTTCTTATGCCGTATATTTGGTTTTTGGTTGTTTGATTATGACATCTATTTGGTGTTTGAGTGTTTGGTTCCTAGTTGATTTATTTAACATGGTATGTTTGCAAGTTGGTTGAATGTTTTATGAATTTCATAATATGAGTATGTGTTCCAATGATATTTCTTTAAGATTGTTTTACTAATACCTATATGTTGAGAGAGTTGATATGTACTTCAGTATAGTAGGTGACAGTTGTAGCATTATGTCTAATGACTATGAGTAGACTATGGATTATGACATGATTGTTAGTCTTGTTAAATGTTGATTTCAAATTGATATATATGATTGTCTTGATATTTGGAACATGTGATTGACATGTGTGAGCAGTTGTAGAAAGCATGACGGTATTAGCCTGACAAGGTAATAGTTGATGTGTTTATATCACTAACAGTTGGGTGATGTGACAATGCATAGTAATGCTCAATTGTAGCAAGGTAAAAAGGTAAAAAGAAGGAATTGGGCAAGAATTCCTTTGGCTATGTTTGGAAGACATAATTCCAAACGAATGAGTGCTTTGCATACATCGAGTCTTCTTAACCTTGATTTTGTTTGACATTATGTGGATAAATGCTAGATTCATGAATATGTACTTGAGAGGTATATTAGCTAGTTTCTAGTTGCAGGTGGACCTGTCAAGGGAATTGGAGTCCCTTGAGAGATGGCGTGGATGTGTTTAGTGGTAAGAAACATGCTTGGCACAACAAGATGAAGTAACTGGCGTACTGTTATGTTTATATATGCATTGGTAGTTATGTGTTTATGGAAGTATGATGTAGGGAGTTGCATCACAAGAGAGGTTTCCATGAAATATTGAAGAAGGCTATGGTTGAGTTTCCCTAGGAACCATGGGGATTAAGTCACGGTGTTTGTTGTTTTTTCCTGTAAGAAAAATCGTAATTTTATTAAAAATAACAAAATTACATTTTGTAGATGCTAAATCGCATATGCAAAAGCAAATCAAAAGACTGCTGTCAAAAGAAAAGCCAGAAAGTAGAAATTAATGTACAATTGGGAAAAATTATGTTTTTCTCCCTTTTTTCTTCTCAACCTTTCGCCACTCCCCTTGAGTCAGTGAGGATGAAAAAGATACTAGAGAAGTGTCCTCCACAGGGTGAGGATTGTCCTTGTCTGAATGGGAGTGGTTTGAAGAATGATGTCTTTTGGCTCCACTGATGTCCGTTTTGTCTGGTATCTTCTCTGGCAAAGAGTCCATGAGATCCTGAGCTACAGATTCCTTAGTTTCTGTCACCTTGTGTGTCTTGGGAATGGTTTCCGTAGCTACCCGCTCAAGTGGGTCATCATCAGGAACTAGTGGAGGAATAGTTGCCTCCTCATCCTTTGCTGCTTCATATAGATTCACTGTGCTCTACCAACCTCTTGGTTTTTGTGATTGCTTTTTATTACTTCTGGTGTCTTTCTTGACTTGTGGGCAGTTGCTGAGAAGGTGGCCTGTTTTTTGACAGCCATGACACCTAAATGTTATATTCTCATAATCTAATGGTTGTTTCCACTGTGTTGTTATGTATCAGAATTATTCTGTCAGGTAAGCCTTGACTAAGGTCTACCTCTACACAAATTCTCGCAAAGGTATGTATGCCTCTTGAAACTCTTTCCACATCTATCTTGAGGTATTTTCCTATCGCGTTCCCCATTGCTTCAAGGACTCTGGGTAGACAAAAATGTAGCGAGAGGTTGTGTAGCCTGACCCATACTAGAATTTTGGAAACCACCATAGTGGTGGCATCAAAACCTGGGAACCAAGGAATCATGAAGAGTCCAGCGTTGCCCCAAAACCATGGACCCTCATGGAGGACATATTCCCTTTCCTTGTCCGCGTTGAAACTGACAATAAAAAAACCTTTGGAGCATAAATGGAGGTCACAATTTCTTTTCCATGTGGAAAAGATCCATTGTTGTAATGCATTTGTTTTGGGCTAGAAGCCATTGAATCTGCATATGACAACCTTTGTATAAAAATTAGTATACACGTTATTTACCTCAAGTAGATCGATTGTCAGTACTGGAGTTTGCGCTTTTTGTTCCACAATATAGGGTCCAGGTAGGTCTTGAGGTGGTGTTGGTTTATTGATGGCTTCTCCCTTCCCTTTGACGACATCCTTGAAAGAACCTGTGCCCTTTGAGCTAGATCCAAAGCTGCCACCTCTCAATCTTGTGTTTAGGATGATAGTTGAGTCTGACATCCATAGTCCTATACTATGTATTGGTCCTGTAAGATTTGTCCTACATATATCAAGCTTTTCATGTTTGCTGGTATGCTTGTATGTGCTTTTATTTCATGCTTTATATATTTTATCAACCTCCCCTTCCCGATTTGCTTGCAATATGTTCTTCCTGTCAGGGTTCTGATAAAGATTTGTTTCAGTGCCTAACCAGAAGTTTGAAAGGGAAGCGGGTTTACCTATGGTTCAGGTTTTGGTTTTGTCTGAGTTCCTTCAGATGCCAGAAGCCTTCGATCCATTACCTAGGTTGTCTTGTTTAAGAACACTAGCTCCTTGCTTTTCAGCTTGCCTTTCAGGCCTTCTACTGCTTTAATAGATGTGAGTCCCTGAGTCAGGTCTACACTCTGGGGCTGTGATCCAGTTCAGAAGAGAGCCTTTGTGTGAGCATGCCTCTAGGTCTGAGCTTGGCATGGGCTGAATCGTCTGTTTAGCACCAGATCTATTGGATCATTGGTTGATCTGAGATTAATACACCCTTCCCTGATGAGGGAGATCGATCCAGGGCCATGCATAACAGATGTTCCTCGATGAGAGGACTTTAACCTTATTGGATTCCATGCAATTTTAGGGAGCATCAGATCTATGGAATGGTGTTGGGTCCCCCAGAGAAATTTTCAACTCCGATACCCTAGAGTTGCTTCCATAGATTTGGGAGACCGCCCGCCCCAATCCGCATAACTTTGCCGAAATCTGGTGACCGAATCTCATGCTAACAATGAAGGGTTGAAGATTATTTTTTGCCCTGTTTGCATGTGCGGGTTCATCAATTTCAGGCCTACTACACACCTTCAGCACATCCGAGGGGGGAATGGCATCGCTACCCCTTTTTGTGCCTTCGCTTCCTATGATGGCCACCATTGATCCCCGCCCTCTAACCGGTCTCTCCTCATTCGATGGTATTGAAAAGGATTCCTTAGATTTGGAAATCATGGATGCCGAGTAGTACTGCTTAAGCTAATCTGGGAAGCCAACTCTACGGTGATGATAATTACCATGAATTCGAATCCCATTGGGCTTAGATGCTCTGCTTCCTTGTCTGTCTAGAAGCCTTGTTTGCTCAACTGCTTTATTACAGACTTGTCTCGGTATAGATCGCCGCCTATCCTCTAGGCTCTTGTAGATTGTAGTGGAAGCAAAGGAAACACAGAGCATATCGATCATCATCCTTCCTTATTCTTCAGCTCCACGATGTTTGTTGTTAGTCTTGTGCTTTTGGTATTTTTTATTTTATTTTATTGCGATTGATTTGTAGATTTATTTATGTCTAGAGTATGGCCATACCACTTCGTTTGTGGAGTCATGTTATTATTAGTTTTCATGGTTTTCTTCCTGTTGTTATTTTCATTCTTTCCTTTTATGTTTTGAGTCTAGGGAATTGGTTGGAAAAGAGTAAAAGTTGATGGAGCTTGGGGAGAGTTATGTGGTCCCCAACAGGTAATGTAAGACACATATGAAGCTCGGTGTATTAGTAATCACAACGGAAGGTGAGATTATGACATTTAGTTGGACTCGTTGGGTTCATTGTGGTAAATGGACGATGATAGAATAGTCATGGCAAAGGTAATCAAGAAAAGGTAAAGTAATTGGATCTGAGGTGTTGGATGCCTTGGCTATGTTGGGACTGTTGTTCTCAATATTTCACATGTGTTGCATGAATAAAGGAAGTTCTCTTAACCTTGACCTTATAATATCTAGCAATTTTGTTGTGATCATGATTATGTTGATGTTTATATATGTATACATGTAGGCGCGCATGTATCATGTCTGGTAGGGTGTTCATGAATCATGATTATTTTATGCTAATTTTTATGTGTACATATGTATGTATGTATGACATTTATTGATGAGATCATTATTATTTTATGATTTATGTATGTGTACATGTATCTATGTCACTGTCTGACAGGGTCATCATGAATCATTCTTGTGGAGAAATGATTGCTTATGCAGGCAAATGACATGAAGAGCTTCTTGGTATATGAGGAATCAAGTGGGAAGAGTAGTCATGACAAATGTATGAGGTTAGTATCATGTGAATATGAATTTAAATTGTATGCTTGTATTATGCATATGCTTATGTTATGGATAGGTTATACCGAGGGATACATCAGCAAAGTGAAAGAAGTGTGGTCTACTACATGCTGGGACAAGCATGGATAAGGCACTGGAAGAAAGGTTGCTTGGTAAAGAGTCAGCGTGGTTCTGGATGTGTCGTACAACTATTGTGCATATGTCGTATATGTTGTACTTGTTTCACTTGTGATGTTGTGTGCATGTAGTGTGGTGTATATTTAGTGTGTGTACATGTTGATTATGTAATGTTATGTACATGGTGTAGTACATATAGTGTTGTATGAATGTTCCATATTCAGTGTTAGGTATAGATGATGTTATGTACATGTTGGAAATGCATTGCTATGTACAAGTGATGTTGCGTGCATATTGTAGATGTGGTGCTATGTACATATGGTGTGGTGTGCATGATTATACAAGTGGTGTTGTGTACATGTTGTACAAGTGGTGCTGTGTACAGGTGGTGCTATGTACATGTCCTGCATGTGGTGTTGTGTACATGTGGTGTCGCCTACATGTCATGCATGTGGTATTGTGTACACATTGTACAATGGTGTAGTGTACATATGGCATTGTGTACATGTTGTGCAGTTGGTGCCGTGTACATGTGATGTTGTGCACATGTTGTGCAGGTGGTGCTTGGTACATGTGGTACTGGTGTATGTGTGGGATTAAGTGCATGTCATACATTATGCGTTGTGGGCATGCGGTACTATGTATGTGTATTGTGTAATCATGGTATCGTGACATATGCATTCATTGTGTTGCACTCTAGACACGTATTTGTCGTTATGTTGTACATCAGGTGTAGGTGCATGTATTGTGTTGTACACCAAATGTAGGGGTATGTATTTGGTTGTACATTGGGTGTAGGTGTTTGAGTTATGTTGTACATTGAGAATAGGGGTATGAGTTGTGTTGTATACCAGGTGCACATGTATGCATTTTGTGGTATCGCACGTTTTGTGCGGATGAATGTTTTATGATGTACATTATGCACGTATACATGCGTACATTGGGAATAGGTGTATGTGATGTATGTTAGGTATAGGTACATGCACTGCATGGGGTTGTATGGCATATGTGGTTGTATGTGTGTGATGCACAGAACGTGTATGTGAACCTCGTGGAGTAGAAGGCACTGGGTGTTTGCTAGGTGTGTCAACCAATACATTGTGTGTACAAAAGAACAAAGGAAGAAGTAAGGATCGATGAAGGATAAGTATTGGTATTGTATTTCATTTTTACTATGCCTCTGTTTTATGATTTTGGTCTATGATGATTACATGTGATATATGATTTTGGTTTATGATGGTTACATGTGATATATGATTTTGATGGTTATGTTTTGAGCTAACTTGATGCAGCAAAACTGTGACTTTACAAAGTTCGTGCATGGACCTGTGGGTTATGGGCCGATGTATACATCCTTGATGAAGTGAAGCTACACCTTTACACAAAATTGTAGAATTAAATTAATTAGACCCCTATTTAATTAAACTAACAAACCCCGATCTCTTACGTGAATCCCAAATTAATTAAACTCCAGTTCAAAACTTATCGCATCCGTACTTCAAATTAACCAGTAAGCATCTTCTGAAGCGATATCCATTGGATCACGTCCCTTCATAATGGACGGTTATGATTGATCCAAAATTCAACTAGATTAAATCATAGTCCATAACTCATCGCGTCTAAAATTTGGATTAAACTTCGTGCATTTTCTGACATGACTACCGTCAGATCTGGCCCCTTCCAGCCAATGGTCATAATTAACTGAGCTATTAAATTAGTTTTATAATATATTGCATTCAAAATTGGAATTAATGTCCGTGCTTTTTGGCACGCGATAACCGTTAGATCTGTTGGATCTGTCTAATTGGATGATTCACAATGATCTCACATTCTCCATTGGAAAACTACATTCTACACTTCTGCTATGTTTCTTCCTTGTCCACCAGAGTTAGACTGTCACTGTTATCCATTTTCGGCTTAATTAATAAACAATCTATTGTCAGTCACTATTAATCGAGGGTTCAAAATAGACTTGTGGTCCAATTCTAAGGAAAATATGGTGCAGAAAGGCTTTAGTCTTCCACAGTTAATTGCCCAAAGTATTCCAATACTTCAATCTCATTATACCAAATAAAATCGAGCTTTCATCTTGTAAATCAATTAAATTCAATTATTTCGAAGGGAGAATAAAAAACATCTAGGGTTTGACCATGCATGCGCATAAATTAGAGAGGTGTAGAAAGATACCAAATTTTATGTTCAAATCCTTCAATAATTCAGAAATCTACATAAATACACATACAAGTTTTCTTGACAAACTCTACCAAATTTTAATTTATAATCAAACAAGAAATTTACACAATTCACAGGCTTGATATGCAATCAAATAGCCTTCATCATATCCCTCTTACACACACCTATACGCTCTAACCTCTAGCTCTCTCTCTCTTCTCTAATTATTCAAAAGATCACAATTTATACAAATACTGATTCATGAACCAATTTAGTTTAGATCCACCAATTTCTCTCTTCCTCCTAAAGTATCTCTTCAGCTCCACTCTTTTCTCAAACAAAATCGTAAATGAAGCTTTTAAATTCCTAAAATCCTCACTCTTCCTAGGATTACTCAACTGTCTCTAAAATCTCTACATTCACGACATATTCTCCACAATTTAAATTTACAACTTAAAATTTCCTCAAACTCAACTAAACCTAGGAAAATAAATAAAATGATTAAGGGAACCCACTCCCTTTAGTAAATGTGAAATAAGATTCATGCGTCTTATGAGCTTCGAAGAATGCTCCTGCGCCAGACTTCCTAGGTTGAAATAATTCATGGACTCATGTTCATGAATCACCCAACTGCTCCTGTTGCAAACTTCATCATATTTCATCTTCCAACTAGCTGTCTGACCTCTTCCAATTGCAGGTGCATTTACTGCCTTCTCTCTTTCTCCTGGATGCTAAACCTTACTTCGCAACTTGCCATCTCTTTCATCATGCTATTGCTCCATTTCTTCTGCCATTGTTTCTTTAGTCCTTCTAGGTTTCCAAATCTTATGTTGTTTTTGTCCTCTCTCTTTGTCGATGCATATTTATTTTGTTAATTTCTCTTCTTTGTTGGTTCTCTTATTGACTGACTTCTTCATCCATAATTTCTCGATTTTCTCTTTACACTTTGCAACCTTTCTCAAACACGTGGACCTTAGTTGAACTCCACTGTCAACTAACTATTGTTCATTCTCTTTTGCCAACTATGAAATTTCTGTCCAATTTTACTTCATCTCTTTCATTTACAACCTGTTGGTTGCACTTTACAGCTTCCCCTTCATTGCTTTGAAAGGCAATCGTTTCCTCTATATCATCAGGTTCACTTAATAACTTTTTCAGCAAATTAAACCTTCCTTCATATTCAATAAGAATGTCATTTACATATGGCTCCCCTTTCTTGTATAAAACATAATTTCCATCACAATTGTCAGATTTAAAATTACTATGATTTCCATTCTGCACAGATAATTCTGTCATCAAGTCTTTATGCTGACTTTCTAAAAAATTTTGAAACTGTTAGCAAATTTTATTTCAGCAGTTTCCTCTGCATTACAAAGTGTTCCTTGTTCTGACACAAGACTATCATTCAACAATTCAATAGCTAGAATTTCTTGGAGCATATCGTTATGAAGTATCCTTTCATCTTCTGTACTTATACCATTGCAACAAAATGATGTTGTTTCATATTCATCTATAATAGGGACAAAACTCTGTTTCTCTAAATCTTTTTCATGGTTTACAACCTCACAAAAATAATCAATTTCAAAATCACAGATTTCCTTAACTTCTGTATCTGCCAACATCATCATACATTCTTTCACATTTTCCATAATAATTGTATCTTGATCCTCTACTGAATATGCTTCATTCTGGTTACAAACTCTCATTTGCTTGTCTTCAGCTTCTTGAATTATGACAAATTCCCTGCCAATGCCATTATTCTCAAAGATATTAAATACATGCTCAAAATACTTTTCTAATCCAGCCACTTCTTCTAGTTATCTCACTTCTTCATCAACATGCATAAGCACATTATCCAATTTTCGTTCATTGCCTATCAAACCTAAAAACATACACAACATATCAATTTCAAAAATACAAGGCTCTTCATTTGAAGCCTCAGTGATCAAATCTTCATGCTTCTCTAAACTATTCTGATAGTTCACTAAGTTATTGAGAAATTATTTCTCAACATCTCTAAGTTCTTTTTCATCAAAGAATACTTCTTGGACAGCAACTTCTTGACTATGCTTGGCAACTTCATCACAGGTTTGTAGAATACCTTTCTGCTCTACACAATTCTCTCCATCACTCAGTTTATCCAAGTAAGACAATAATGTCTTTCTCTCTTCTATGATAAGACTTTGATCCTTCAAATTTTTCCTTGACTTAACTTTTCGAGCTAAGTTCTCTATGTCAACTTCTCTTCTCTTCACTTCACAAATCTACAATGCATTTATTTCCTTTTCTCTGTCCATTTCCCATTGGGTTTCTATTCATGTTAATATTCCTTCAAACATGATCCAATAAGTTTTTAATACGAGAAGAAACAACCATTCACTTATACCTTTTAATCTTCTCCACCAATTGAAGTCTTGAAATTCTTTATGAATCTCCTTTTGTGTTTTTCTTGTCTCGGCCTCTTTCACTTTTTCATGCACAGGCTCAAATTCATTAGGTTTCATACCTGCAAATTCACATTCACACAAATAATTAATTCCAAAAATATGAGACTCCCTTGTTTGTGAAGATGCTACTAGTACCTTTCTCTTATGCTAATCTGTATAGATAATCTCTTCATCACTGTCTCCTTCCCCAAGGAGAGGTCCTTTCTCTGGTTCACAAATGGATCCTATTCTTTTATTCTCAACTATTTCGAGTATTAATTTCTTGGCAAATAATTCCCTGACAGGCCACTTAACTCTTTTTCCCACATAAAATCCTTGTTTCCATCCTTCTCTGATTCTTTTTTGTATCAGCTTCTCGAAATGACCAAGTTCTGTCTTTATCTCAGCCACCTCTATGTCAATTTCTTCCTTACTCATTCCTCGGAGTCCAATTGCTTTGGGACTCTTTTCTCTCTATCTATGACTTTCCTCTATACCCCCGTTATGACTAACAATAGTCAAATTCATTGTTTCCTTTGGTGAACCTTCCTTTTTCACTGGTGAGCTGCAACTAGCCCTTCTCTCTTCTGTAACAAGTCTGTTAGTTGTTACCCATACCAAGTCATCCTTTTGGTATCCTTTCTTTCCCAGGTTCTCTGGACTAGAACCTTTTTCTCTCCTTGAGCACTCCGTCTCAGTGTCCAAAGATGTTGGTTGTTGCATCTTCAATTGCTCACTTCCCTTTACCTTCAGTAATTTTATTTTACTGTTGGGTACGGCCACCTTTTATTCATCTGAGAGTTCTTCTTGTTTCATCTTCTTTAACATATCTCATGTGCTATGATGCTGCTATAGCTCATTCTATCTTTCAACAATTTTACTACTTCCCTTGGCCTGCATAATTTTACCTCAAGATTCATCAAGTATCCTTCCAAACCTGCCAATTTTCTTCAAAGATATCTTAAAAATATTTCCTATCTTACTTTTCATAATGAAAACTTCAACTTTTAAGATCAATTAAGATTCTATTTGAACTTCAACAATATTTATAAAATTCATGACAGACACTACAAATTTCTTCTAACAATATTTTTGTAAGCAAATCTTGTCTTGTTTCAAATTTCAATCCTTGTAGTGGCTCTTCTTTCATATCTATCGAATCCAGCCTTCAGTCTAACTATTCCTTCAACCATCAATATCATTGTCTTTAACAATACTTAAACAATCTTCATTCATTCTTCAATTTTCCACATAATTCTTCAAATCATTTAAATGACTTTAGTGCCACAGAAAGCAACTCTTCTATTTGACTTTAAATTCAAAACCAATAATTCAATCAACTTACATTTAAAAATTACTAAGCATTGACTTCAAATATGGAAATTTCAACTGCCTGTAAGGAAAAAATCTTCTCCTCTGAAATTTCACTCCCTTGTTGTTCTTTAGACATTCAAAACAAGTCTTTGTGAAAATCATAAAAATAAATATTCTTACCAGACCTTTGCCAGAGGATACATTGTTTCCCCATTCTGGTATCAATATCCTTTGTGCTCTGATTTTGCTTTAATTTTTCTAACATGTTGGAATCTCAAATGTCTTTCAGATCATTCCAAAGGATTTTATGCTTTGATATCACTTTGATGCATCAAAACTATGACTTTACAAAGTTCGTGCATGGACCTGTGGGTTATGGGCCCATGTATACATCTTTGATGAAGTGAAGTTGCACCTTTACACAAACTCAGGGAATTAAATTAATTAATCCCCTGTTTAATTAAACTAACACACCTTGATCTCTTACTTGGATCCCAAATTAATTAAACTCCATTTCAAATGTTATCGCGTCCAAAATTCAAATTAACCAGCATGCATTTTCCGGAGCGATATCCATCGGATCGCGTCCCTTCATAATGAATGGTTATGATTGATCCGAAATTCAACTAGATTAAATCACAGTCCATAACTCATCACGTCCAAAATTTGGATTACACTTGTGCATTTTCCAATGTGACTACTGTCAGATCTAACCCCTTCTAGCCGACGGTCACAATTAACTGAGATATTAACTCAGTTTTATGATATATCACATCCGAAATTGGAATTAATGTTCGCGCTTGTTGGCACGTGATAACCATTAGATTTGTTGGATTTGTACAATTGGATGATTCACAATGATCTCATGTTCTACATTGGAAAACTGTGTTCTGCACTTCTGCTATGTTTCTTCCTTGTCCACCAGAGTTAGACTGTCACTATTATCCCTTCGCAACTTAATCAATAAACAATTTACTGCCATTCACTGTTAATCGATGCTGAAACTCAAGAGATCAATTGTTATAATTAAGGGTTCACAATAGAGTTGTGGTCCAATTCTAAGGAAAATATGGTGCAGAAAGGCTTTAGCCTTCCACAGTTAATTGCCCAGAGTATTCCAATACTTCAAGCTCATTATACCAAAGAAAATCGAGCTTACAACTTGTAAATCAATTAAATTAAATTATTTTGAAGGAAGAATAAAAAACATCCAGGGTTTGATCATCCATGCGCATAAATTAGAGAGGTGTAGAAAGATACCAAATTTTACGTTCAAATCCTTCAATAATTCGGAAATCTACATAAATACACATACAGGCTTTCTTGACAAATTCTGCGAAATTTTAATTTATAATCGCACAAGAAATTTACATAATTCATAGGCCTAATATGCAATCAAATGGCCTGCATCATATCCCTCTCACACACACCTATACTCTCTAACCTCTAGCTCTCTCCCTCTTCTCTAATTATTCAAAAGATCACAATTTATATAGATACAGATTCATGAACCAATTTAGTTCAGATCCAAAAATTTCTCACTTCCTTCTAAAGTACCTCTTTAGCTCCACTCTTTTCTTAAACAAAATCCTAAATGAAGCTTTTAATTTACTCAAATCCTCACTCTTCCTAGGATTACTCAACTGTCTCTAAAATCTCTACATTCACAACATATTCTCCACAATTTAAATTTACAGCTTAAAATTTCCTCAAACTCAATTAAACTTAGAAAAATAAATAAAATGATTAAGGGAACCCACTCCCTTTAGTAAATGTGAAATAAGACTCATGGGTCTTATAAACTTCGAAGAATGCTCCTACATCATAACCTAATATGATATGTTTATACATGTTGATTTGGTCAAATATGCTAGTTTGACTTGTTGTGACAGGAAGCAAACAGGATTGCAAATGTACCTTATTGACAAGTTACCAATGAGGTATGATTTGAAGTTACTTAAATTTAATTTGAATCTAATGGAAATTATGTGCTTGGTATAGGAATGCATGAACATGCCCGGTTGGGTGGTTGAAACTGACTACAAGAATTAGTAGCAGCAATGAAAGAATTCAAACAAGTAGCAATATTCTGGTAAGAAATTCAGTAGCAAGTCCATTATGGGACACTGGTACCCAATAGTGCCCATTGATTTCCATGAGAATTCTATGATTGGTATGATGGTTTTGAGGTAGGTATATGCCTTGTTTGTTTGATATTTTGATGTGAGGAAGCCTTACCTAGGGATGGATCGCCTGGGATAGGGGATGTTGGGAAACTTGGAAGGTGAGTGACTGCACGAAAGGGGTGACCATACTTCTCAAGGGACTATGTAGCAGAGAAGGGAAGGTTGCAGATATGTTGTTTTGGTTATTAGCATTGCCATATGGAATCAGATGCACATTCGGAGTGCACCTTGGAACAATGAGCTGACAAATGTTCATTGAAAGGACATGTGGCCCAGGATTGTAGCACTCAACATCAAATGCATATTTGACTTTGCAGTGGATTCTGGACTTTCTGGGAAGGAGGTGAATCTTGGTATTACTTTGAGGGTGGAGGTGTGAGCCTCTGGATTCCCTTGTTGTCTGCTTCTTTCATTTATTCTATCAAAATGATGGACGAGGTTATTGGTTTAAAATTTATCATTATGTCATATATTATTATATTATTTTTTAAATATTTATTAGCACAATTATATTTAATTAATTAAATATTGTTGACGATGATCATCATTAATGTCTATTGAGACTAATATGGTCTATTGGACCTTAAGAAGAAAGCGATTAGTTGATATTATTTAAGATTTTATTTCTGCGATAAAAAAGAAGGGAAATAAGCGTTCTGAGGTCACTATAGTTCTCTTGACTTAGGATGTCAAGGAGGTTGGTAGTGGGAGAAATGTTATGGAAAAGAGAACGAATGTGAGTAAGGGTTGGACAATCCAAGAGAAAGTGCTTTTCATCTTCGACTTTCTTAGTATTTCAAAGGAGGCATATTCTTTCATCCCAAGGAATCTTGGGAATAAACCAACATCCATTTTCACTCGAGAGCCCATGAGAATTAGTTCTTATCCATGCAATATTCATTCGCTTCTTAGAATTGGTTAATACAAAAAGGTAATTCTGGTTAGCAAGCGTGGGGTTGATTACCTCCTTATAATACCTTAACTTTCTTTTCCCCTCTAACTCCTTATCGCTCCACAACTTATCCTTAAATTTGGACGTAATGATGTTTTTAATATTGTCCTTGTTTCCCAAGAGGGTCTCCTCCCTTATCTCCTAGTGGTTGAGCCAAGACTTGGCATCCTTATGTCACCCTCACTTGAGCCGAAGGTGGTTTTGACTAGAGTTAGAAGCAATTATGGGGAGCCTATTGGCTTCCATGTTGTACAATTTTTTCTTATACATCAGATACCTAAACATAGTCGTGCATTCAATGGGGGAAAGGCTAGACTTAATCAAGAGAATAGGGTTGTAAAAACCCTGGTGAAATTCCATGTAAAAATAAATAAATACCATGGTTGATGAGACACGTACTCCAAGTTGAAAGTAGGGCAAGACATCTTGGTGTGGGGGTTCATTTGGTTGTTTATGGCTAAGGAAATTGGCAAAGGAAATGGCTAAGGCATTAAAGAGGAAAAAAGGTAACTTGGCACGTTTTTTTATGAAATAAAGGGAAACAAGAGAAAAGGAAGGTAAAAGGTCACAAGTTGCATGTGAGGAGGAAAATGAAGGAAAATAATGGAAAATAAAGAAAATAGAGACCTCATTCATAAAAAGGCTTATGAGGATCAGTTGGAAATCTTCTTCTTTTCAATGTTAAACTCTTAGTTAGTGTATCTCTTGGCTCAAGATTTTTCTATGGTTATGGATGGGATCAAGAAAGGGAAAAAAGGCAAGAGGAAGAAAAGATCAAGTAGGGAAAGGCACAATCAAGTAGCGACAACATGCTTCGTTGTAGGTATCGACTTGCATGAGTATTTTCCTTGCTATATTTTTCATGCATGGTGTTTCATGTGGTTGTTTTCTGTCATGGAATGGGTTTTTCCAGGTGTAATAGTGTTTTCAGCCTAGCCTTGCCATTTCCGGATAGCCATAGTGTGATTGGGTTCTCATGTTTTGGTTGAGGTGGATTGCTAGATGGATTCAAAGTTGAGTGAGGTGGATCTCCAAAATGATAGAACACATGGCCTAGTAACCCTTGGATGAGACTGTGGGTTGTGGTCAAGCCAGATTTTGTGTTGCCTTGGATGGCCTAAGAATCCTTGCTAGTGAATGGCAGGATATACCGTAAATCCTAGAGGTGGTTTTCTCTCCATTGGGCATACTAATCCCGGGTTGGGATATGTGGTCAAGCTTGGAGAGTGGGTCCCAATTTAGGGCCTAGTGATCTAGTGTGGATTGTGGTAAAGACTGAGAGACTAGGGTCTCAGTTTAAGGCCTAGTGATTCGGGTTTGGATTGTGGTAAATCTGGAGAGACTAGGAGACATGAAAATTCCTCATGATGTAGGTGGAGAAATTTGGTGGCATCCATGCTTGTTTGGCCTAGTGATCAGGTGGAGATGATGGTAAATCCTATCATGATGTATTTATTGTGTTGGCCTAGTGATCCGGGATGGATTACAGTAAAGCCTAGTTTCTATTCATGAGGGTGAGGCGGTTTAGCCTCGGTATGCCTGGTTGAGTTCTTTTGGTTTGAGTCTCACATTCATGCTTGGAATATGGAATGGGCGTGAATGACTGAAGAGAGATTTGGCTCAACCATTTTACGGTTGGGTGGAACGTGGAAGTCCCATCTTGGGTTTGGATTTTGCATCAGTATTGCAAGGTTATTTTTCCTTATATCTCTATGAGAATTATGATAGATTATATGTGGTTTATATGGTTGTGATTTCATTAGTATTTATGTCCCTACTATGTTGGTTATGTATTTATTTTATGACAACAATTATGTATGGCTCTCATCATGTTCTTACTTGTTATTGAATGATCAATGTATCTATGACCTAATGGATGAAATGATAGATAATGTGATAAGGAGACAATACTTCATAGTGAATCTCAGATAAGTATGAGACCCTTGTGCTTAGATATTTTATTTACAACCGTAGGTTTCACATTTACTATGCATTTGTCAGAATGTCTGTCATGGTTAGGCTTGGTTAGGTCCATCCCCTGATCAAGTTTTGTGTTAGAGACTTTGCCTCATTTAATGTCTTGGAAAGTATCATCGAGTTCTAGGCATTGTTTTGGAGACTAACCCTAAAAAGTGGCTTAAATCTCATAGTCTCTGGCACAGAACTGAATGAGAGAGATTGCCATCTCTCCCTTGCAAGCACTGTGGGAGCAACTATAGGTTTATAGTCGCATGCATGCCTTGTCATGGGAGTGACTTTGGGTTTAATTCATTGAAAAGCTAGGTTAACTCAGGGGTTGGGCACCTGGAGTGGTGGATTAGTTCCTGGGGGTCCTGAAACACCCGAGGAAGGTCTCTATGTTATGCTTCCATTGATTCCATTTCCTTAAGGTCACATAGGATGTTGAATCCAATCATGGTAGCCTCTTGTCACATGTTTACCTCAGTCGACCGATTGCTTGGGTATATGTGGGAGGAGGGTGTCATAGAGTAGTATCAGAGCATGGTTCAACTCTCAGACTAGATGGGCCATGTGTGTTGGTCATGCATACATGTTAGTTTCATGTGTGTCTCTAACACTTGCATCTCATGTGCTTGGTTCATTTGCCTGATGATTGATTATGGTTGTAGTATGGTTATCATGGGGAATTTGATGATTGATGATTGATTTCATGGAATGAATTTGTCATGAGTATATGCCTGGTTGTATATGGTTATATGTCGCTTATATGTTGATTATGTGTCTCCTACTTACATCCTTGTATGCTAGGATACATTCTTGTAGGTTTGATTATTTGTATAGTCTTATAGGTTGATTACAAGAATTGATCACTTATGCTTGACCACATGCGTTTATTTGTGTGTAGCTCGTTAGGCATTTCTTTTGCATATTTTTGGTTGCATGTAGTGGAGTAATGGTTTCTTTCATGCATGAGGTCATTCTTTGTGAAGTTGATATCGTCATGCATTGATGACTGGACTCTAACTAGAATGATGTGTGTATGGTTTGGTATTCATGTGTTATCTATCTATATGCAGTTGTTATGCATGTATTGTCTTGGTTATAGTTATGCATGAATAGTAGGTCAAACATGCCTTGTGAAGTCATGGTATGCAATGTAGGTCATAATGATGCTATTGGTTGTTATGATGCTAATGTGTTGGCTGAGATAGAGCAGGAGATGAAAATCATCATAATGAAGTTGCAACATTGGACTTTGGGGTAAGAGCAGATCATCATATATGTATTCAATGTTGGGAATGCAGGTATGTAAGTTAAGGATTGTTATATGTATTAGGGTTATATACATTAGGCTTATGTACATGGTTTTGATGTTATAGTTACATACATGATAGATGATAGTGGATTAG